>LQNS02000226.1:9816391-9836961 GCA_001587735.2 Parhyale hawaiensis
ATGAATTTTTGTTATTATTTTC
The DNA here is from genome assembly GCA_001587735.2 of Parhyale hawaiensis. NCBI lineage: Eukaryota > Metazoa > Arthropoda > Malacostraca > Amphipoda > Hyalidae > Parhyale > Parhyale hawaiensis. The sequence goes on from LQNS02000226.1 coordinate 9,816,414, forward strand.
ATAGTTTTCAATCTATTTTAATGGCAATATGTAAGAAATAGAAATCTGGTACTTTTTCATTAAAATCTGGTACTTTTGTATGGCCAAATCTGGTACTTTCATCAAAATACGTTCGGCAAGCCTGGTCTAATCCTCAGTGCTCTCATTCCGGAGGAAGCAAGCTGCCTGTCGACCTACGCAAAGGTAATCGAAATCTGGGTCAGAGAGAGAGTCAAGCAGATTTAATCCTTTTCAATCTCATTGAGAAAGCCTTGACCACGAAGCAAAGAATATAACGGGAGGACTCATGGGGATTAAAATAAAACTTAGTCGTGACCTCAAGTAACCGAATGACGCCACAACGACGAATTGAAGCATTTGCGGGTAGGATCTCTGGCCTTTGTAGATTGGGTTCTTAATCCTTACACGAGAGAAACCATAGGAACAATTATTGCTCGTACCCTCTTCTCTTGACGATAACCATTTTAGGTACAGTGTTATGTGCATCGGTGCAGCTCAAGAAACTCGCCAGTCTGGAGCGAGAGATTGAATGAATTAAATAAATAAATAAATAAATATGATATGTTTCAACATGTTTTGTGAAGCGCATTCTGAACTGAATATGTAGTGTAAATAAGGCTTCACTTTGAAGAAAAAGTAAAATCAGGGGCGCTATACCAGCCCCGCCTGATCTTTCTCTTGGCGCTGTGAAAGTTTCCACTAGCCTCTACTGCAATTTTCTTCTGATAATTGTTTATTGCTCTATTAGTACATATTCTCTTCACATATTAAAGTGTTCAATGGATGAAATTTGCAATTGACAACGATTTTCTTGTGAAATTCATTAAAAATTAAGGTTTTTTTTTTTTGTGACCACTTGGCGGATGATTCTGCCTGATTGTGCATGATCCGTGAGTGGTTGTGACCGCTTTTTGAGGTGATTCTGATAGCAATCAACCGTGATCAGGGGTGAGAAATGATCGCAGCGTGATTTCCTCTGCAGGCTAATCATGCGTGATCAACGAGTGATTCCAGCCGTTGGACAAGTAAAAATCTAAAATTTGAAATGCAAGGTATATTTAGGGATAAATTGAATAATGTTGTGATGATTGTTTGTAACATTGACTTCCAGAATTGTTTCCTAAGTTTTATGCCTGTGTATGTTCAGAATGCTTTGAATAATGCTAGTTTAGTTATGCATTGGCTTCAAAATAAATAAAGGGCAATAAGAAATCTATTCCCTACAATTTTCTGTAAAAATACGATAAAAATATATTTTCGAAAATTGACATGGCATCTCTGGTTTGTTTACAAAATCGTTGACCGTTCTTGTGTTTTTCAGTGATCACGATCACGGTGATTCTGATCACGAGCCTTTAGTAGTACCATTTGTCAATGTTGACACACTTTTTGATGCTAGTTTCTCGTGAGTTCTCCGTTTTACGCACTTTACTTCCTAGACCTCACCTTGGAGCGCAACCCAAAAATCTTGGGCATCGTGTTTGATCGACACCTTCATTTTGTCGCTCACGCAAATTATGCTGTCGACAGATGCTGCTCCCACTCGCGGATCTTTTCCGAGCTGGCGGGCGGCAGATGGGGGCAACAGAAAAAGACCCTACTACTGACCTATTGGGCCATCATCATCAGTGTTGTTATGCATGACACAGTTCCGGTTTGGTTTACAAAGGTCTCAAAAACTGCTGTGAGCAAACTCCAAGTGGTGCAGAATGAAGCTCTGCTTACAGGCACCGGATCCCGCCGCATAGCATCGGCACATCACCTCTATCAGGCTGTCCTCGACGTGACCCAGGCAAGAAAACTAGGATTAGCTGGCTACGTCGCCGTGGCGTAGTGGTTAGAGCGCTCGCTGCTGCATCAGCAGGTTGAGCGTTCGAGTCCTGCAAGCGCTATTGGTTCACGGCAGGATGGGCATCCGGTGAATCAAGGGCCTACGCTCCAGCAAAGTCCTGGCATTAGCTGGGCACCGTCCAAGCCCGATATCCTTACTTGGTAGATGCGGGAGATCGTGACGTAAAACCAATTCAGCTGGCCATAAAAAAAACTGACGGCGATGAAATCTGCTCACACCGCGGGTGATGGTCTTACGCCACCGAGGCGTTCTAGTCAAACTTCGTTTCGACAGTGACACTTACTTGTCCAGTTCTTCACAATAGCAAATTTTTAAAATTCTAGGCTGAAGGAAAACACAGTTAGGTGCATGCGAGATAATAAATAACCCATATTATGATTTAATGAAAAATTTGGCATACTTTTGCGTGGGGCTCAACTCTGTACTTTCTGACGGGAAATAAGCAGGTTGTTTCTACGCACAGTCGAAGAAAATCTAGAACATTTCTTCCTGTCAAGAGTATATTACATTTAATTTTAAAACCGTACAGGCTCTACAGGGGCGAAGTCATCATCATGAATGTATACGTTTATTGGAACACTGGGCTGAGAACATCGGCGTTTTATTTCCTTCCTGAACAATGTCAGCTCTACCACAGTACCATGACCTTTGTTTCCTCCACTTCTGACAGTGTAATTAACTTCTCCTTGCCATGTGGCTATGATATACAGAACATCTCGTGAGCCAACCAACGCACTGATGACGTCTCTTGCGGACCCTATCGCACTGCCAAGGAGGTTTAATTTCTATTAAGCCTCCTTGCACACTGCACCCAGCTATTGGCCGTACAGTTTTGGGCGACACCGGCCAGTCACCGAAAATGAACAGAGGTGACGTCATAAGCGAACAGGTTGGGCCCAATCTATGTCCTCTGCTCGGGAACTGTAATGCTCTATTTTCCGATCTGCCCGTCTTTTAACTAACAACATGTAAGCCTTTTTAAACCCACTTTAGTCCTTGCACTGACACTACTGCACGTGAAGCCCTTCAGGCATACTTAACTTCAGAATAGGCTACTATAACAAAAAGAATGCACATGAAATGCAGCAAAATTATTGGAAATGCACTACTTTCAATAGCCTGTGTGCCTTTTTCAACTCACAAAATATACTACATTTACTATTGTTAGATCCAGTGTTTGACCATTCTACACGCGAGGCGATTCAAGAAGCTCAGTAGTCGAGTAATTAAACGCTTGTCATCTGTAGGAATATTTCATCTCGGCATTGCAGCCGGAAAGTCTCGGTCAGCTTAGTGCGCTACTACTGGCGGGGAAATCAGGAGCGAAGCATCTCCAAGAGACAAAAAACGAGAAGAGAAGGAGGCGCAAGAAAAAGCACTCGCGGGGAGGGTACCTTTCGTACTCCTCCCTCCCCCCATCACAAACACACAAGGGACCAGATATTAATCTCATGGGATGAGTCGCTTACCACCATTCGGCAGCCCACCTCGCGGAACAGAAGGGGTAGTATAGAGAACCTACCTAACAAACTAATCTCAGCAGGGACTGCGGCCAATTGCAACATCCCGCGGAGAAGGCACTCGGGACAGCCCTTGGGTGAGTGATGACCATATATATTCTGACAGGAAAAGGGCCTGTCAGAATATATCCCTGAGGGTACTCACACAGTAAGTTAGCTTGGAAAAGAAACAATATAAGTTAAGCTTATTTTTACTGGTTCACAGAAGCTAACAGCCTATAGTATCACAGAGGACTTAAATGATATAAATTTACACACACCAGCAATACTTTAATCGTGATTTAGCCTTACTAGGACCAACTAAAACCTTTCCAGTAGGAATAACCTTGTGTGAAATACCTCGTTTCAAGGACGCTGGTCTCTGTACAGTTAAGGTTCGCTGCCGTTCGAGGACAAACGAAGAGATATGCGCCCCGTCACGCAAAGCGAGCAGCACTGAATAGGAGCAGCGAACTACAAAAAAAAAAAAAATTCCGTACAAAGCATAATCAACAGAATAACCAAGACCGAAAGTACATTGAAGAAAGATGCAAAAAGCAGCAGAAAGACTAGGACGCACGAAAGACGAAGTGGGAACGGAATAATTCGAGAATATTTCTGATACTAAACGCAGTCACCTAGTTGCCCTTAAAGTTTACCTTTGTCGTAGCGTCACAAAGACGTTTTTGCATGAAGTGGAGTATTATTGACATCATTAGTGGACCAGGTCGTCAAAACTGACGGCAAAGAATTACAGCGGGCCCGAATGGCTGTCAATGCTTGTTCTCATAATTCTACGGCAAGAAAGATGCAGTGCATTCACTACTGCAGCTAAAGCTACAGCCCGATATTTCTGTAAAGTTACAAAGATTTCAACGTTTCAAAACACATCTACCGCAGAAGAAAACCAATATTATTTTTTGCTAGTGACAAATCTCGAAAACAGCAGTGCACAGAGACTGTAATTATTATCTCGCTCCTTTCTCAGTGGTAGTTAGTAGGTTACAGAGACGCATATATGCGTAGAGTTGCACGTGAACTTTGCTGCAAGAAAGTTTAAAGGAGTAAAAGAAAAGAAAGAAGTATTGTACAGAAAGGAACGAACTGGATGGTAGGCACCTCATCCAAACGAAAGAAGCAGCAGTATGCGACAAAGAGGAAGCACTTGAGTAGAGCACCTGAAGCATATTAGGAAAAGACTCTTGCAAGTATTTCACGAAATTTTTTTTTTTTTGCACTTATGCATCACCTGCCTCCGCTTGAAGAATCAATTAATCAATATATCTGAAGTAGAAAGCTAATTCGCTTTCTGTAGAATAAATTCTACTCGGCGCTCATTGTATGACTATCTACGTTTATTCATTCGGGATTGAGTTTCTGTTTATCTTATCCAAGACGAAGACTGCCAGCAGCAGTTGTAACAAAGAAGAAGGAAGGCAACGTAGGAGGCACGAAACGAAGTTATCCCGAAGGCCTAGGTAAGCTATGGAATCCCTCAATTCAGGGCGCTTCTGAGGAGCGTTCGTGCAGCAACCCCTCCAGCAGGTTGACAATGCGAAGTTTCGCACAAGCAGTTGAGTTGTTATGCCCATGCAATGATACTTGTAATGTTCTATAGAGATCATAAATGATAACAAACCTACACACGCGTTATAGCCTCAATAGAGCAATTTTGCAAGAATGAGTGCAAGGACAACAGCTCAAAAGACGTCAGGAGATGCTGAAAATTGAAGTTCTAAAATACAAATGACTTTTAGCTTTGGTTCTTAAAAGTTAGTTATTCGCACATAAATATATACACACACGATCAGGTATAAAGCATAACACAACCATGTAGCAAAAGACACAGATATCTACAGATCTACTATACAGGCATCATTACAACAGTTAGGTACACAAAACAGAAGGCATGTACTTACAGCCAACAATTTATATATGCCTAGAAATATAAGTTTGTACTTCACTGAGAGTAAACATCTCTCATTAAAAAAGAGAACAAATTGTATACAGTAGAAATGCTGCATGATTAACTTCAAGACGGGTCAGATAACTGGAAGAGGCCAGCTCTCGGGAGTGTAGTTACACGAGGGACCCCTCACAATGTTTTCTGTATTGCCCTCGACACAGAAAATGCAGGACATCCAAACAAGCATATCGTTCTGGTTTTCAACATAGTAATAATACCTGATTTTTCAGTAGAACGTGAAACTTTTTAATGGTCAGATTTTGAACGTCAAATACTACGCGTTTATGGTGTTATAGTTGCTAAAATCTACGTTCTTGATTTTGGCTCTTTATCTGAGTCGAGGGCAACACGTTTACACCGGTTTGAATGAACACAGTTTTAGATCTTAGCTCGGAAAGATGTGTGCTCCGACTAATGCAGTCTCATGGGATTCCTAGTGCGTCGCTTGAAATATTATAGTCTACATAGTCTAGGTATAGCCACGGTAGCCACTCAGTGACTTGAAGTAGTAAACGGTCCTGATATAGGTAGCATATGGCCTACAGTAGGTACCTCAAAGTACTGATGTGTTAGGTTAGTTATGAAGATGTTAGTGTAGGTCAGGTTCAGCTAGAACAGGTGCCTAAACTTAGGAGCAGTAGGCACGCATACCTGAATCTCAAGCAGACCACATACTATATCGACACTGAATAAAAGTTAAAAACGCAGGAAGCAAAGCTTGCAACTGTAACTCAGGAGTTCCACAGTGTTATTAGCAATACAAAGGCACCCCTATTGGTATCATTAGCCAACAACACAAGGTATTGCAATAGTAGACACGAAGGACGTCCAGGCAAAATAAGCAGCTCCGGCACGGAACCTTAACACAAATCAGAACGAGTCGGGAAATACGAAGCGTTAATGCGGTATACGGTACACCTTGGTAGATCTCTGCACTCGAAACCTACACCATACGCAAATATCCAGTATCATACTTGCTCAAACTCCCTGGGGCTCAGTCGTTAGAGGTGTTACCTCTCATACTGCCACGAACACGGAGGTTTCGTTCCAAATGAGGGAGGGAGGGGGGGGGAGTGTCTTGGTGCTAGGCAATGAAGCGTCAGTAGTTTAGTCACTCATAGTCTACTGGAGGGTATTGACCTTATCGTCGAAGGGGCATAGCTATCATTTGAGTCTTCCGCCAGTGACGCCGTAGCTCAGACAATCTGTGGTAGACTGCAGCCGTACACTCCTCTGGACCCTAGAATAGTTTTCTGAGAAACATAAACCAATACATCAGGGTATCCTCGTTGGGGTCGGCGCTCAATACAACCTGACCTTTATTTTTACGTTGAAGCTTCGATAACACAATCAAATTTGTATTGAACGGTGAACGAGTGACGTCACTATGACGCCCAGTACACAAGAGTGACGTCACCATGACGTCTAGTCACATAAGAGTGACGTTACCATGATGTCGTCACAAGCGTGACTTTACCATGGCGTCCAGTCACACAAGAGTGACGTCATTTTGCAACGGCAAAGTAGTACCCAGTAGTAGTATTCTCCGGGTTTAAACACCGGGGCAAATCTACAAGACTTATTATGTTGGAGCAGCTTCCCATAAACAGTTGCCATATAGGCCCTCGTTTCAGCTTCACTACCATTCACTGTACTCGGCGAGTCATGATGTGATGAACTTGGTGCTAATCACACATCGTTCGGCAAGGGCAGATTGACTTATAAACAGGGTTGCTGAGTTGGAGTCTGTAAAGGTCAGATATATTACGGGAATTGGAAACCAGTGTATTCCAGGAGTCGGAGTCAGTGCAAATTGGATAATTTTGTACGAAAAAGAGTGACGTGTGTGTCGTTGCACCTAACTGCGATCTCCGTCAATAGGAGGTACAGGAGAGGCGCGGAGAAGCGAAGGGACACAGACAAAAGAAGGGTGGCAAGAGAGATAAGTAGAGACGCCTAGGGTTGTCCTCCCAAAGATCCACGAGAACGAGGGCCGTCGGATACGCGAGGCACGAAATAAAAATTGGAGGAGACCGTTTGCTCTCCCACGAGACAGCGGGCGCTACGGAGAGACCGCAAGCGCGAACCTGTGCTTATAAGAGGCGAAGGCCAGAAAGTATCCAGACAGAAAAAGAATCAGGGTCAGAAGCAGGAGCTTTTTCGAGTGCAAGGAGTTGTGAGTCGGAAACGGGCAGGATCCAGGAGTTTAAGTCGGACTTTTCCCTCCAACTTCCCAACCCAGCGTATGAGATAAACTATGAAATTGCTCTTGTAATAACACCGACACACCACAATTCATAGAAAAATACAGTAAAATGAAGATAGTAATTAGTCATCAGTAAATCTGAAGCAAGATGAAATTCATCATAAGTTAAAATTTACTATCAAAACTACAATGGACAGTAGGTCATATTACAAAATCAAAAACGGATCAGAAATCACTAGTACTTATGACTCCTCGCCTGTTTTCGTCAAACTGATATACAGTATTACAATGGCTAGAAGATTCCCGAAACCTTAACACAGAAGGAATTATTCATATAGGCAACGGTAGAAAAATATTCATTTTGAACAGCCTGTTAATATTATTCACATTATTACAATTATGATTGTACTAGATACTAGTGGAAACCTTCTTACATAGAGCTTGCGATCGGAAGAGAGGAAGAAAGAAGTTACACGTAATGCGTCACACAAAGGAAGCCATCAATGGAAACAGTAAGGAGAGAAGACACAATAAATAAAATCATCGGTGGGAGTAAGATAAATGGCACCATGTACAAAATAAAGATATCCAACACCGAGATGTAAAGGCGGGAGGTAACAGTAATAAAAAGATTTATTACAGCCTCAGTGGCTTCGCTTACGAGACATAATCCCAGACGCATATTTTTCATATATTTTAAGTGAAAAACTTCGAGCTATTAAATTATTATAGTTGTCATTAATAGTAATAATAAATTATTATTATTATCGTAAGCACAACATTGCAGTGCTTCACATAAGCTAAGGAGCAAATACTGCTTAAAAAGAAAAAGTTAAATGAAATGGATACTGCATTTCTCATCAAAGATAATTTGTGAGTATTATTCGCAGTTATTTAGAATAGTAAAACAATTTTTTTACCGCAGATCTCTCAGTACCACGTATAAAATTCAATTGCAATTTGTTCAATAAACTTGGCTGCGCACACGCAACAAACCAAAATTATGTTTAATAATTCCGGACTGTAATTAAAGTACTCAATATTTAGAGCATACACTAACAGAAAAAAAATTGAGGACTAGCGGTTCACAACCAAGCACCGTCTTCTAGGCAAAGAAATGGCTAATTTTACCCAACGTATACAGCACGCAACAGATTCTACTTCTACTATGCACATCCATTTTCTATGGAAGAAGTGGAAAGAGTACGATGACAGGGGCATCTCCAGTCCCATTTAGGGGTCGCACATTCTAGTCAGATGTAGCATAAATCGCGTTTACGTTACGTAATATGTAAGATGAACGAAAAGTCGAATGAATTGCCGAAGCTAAGCAACTATTCCCAACTGAGTAGTACTTGAAGCTTAGTCTCAAATTACGATCTCATTTTAGGATTAGTTCTTGCAGTACCAGCGACTCGCATGCAACATGCAACCTGTAGTTGAGAGCAGAGGATCAGTGCGAGAGGAGATGCCGAGGCCTCATATATGGAACTCCTTTCATGGGGAATGGGAATCTATTTGAACTTATTATATGATATATTGGGAATCAATTTGATAAGATTGGCTAAGAACAGTAACTACTAGATGAAGTCCCTCATGAGGGTATTAGCTCTACGCACTCGCCCTCTGCTGCTAACATTGAGGTCTTCATCGAAGTCCTCATCGTCGTACATTTCGTCGTAGTGCACTTTCTTCTGACTGCGGCTGCTCTTGCGCACTTCTGCCGATCTGCAGGCATCAATTGCTCTCTTGAAGCCGCCAACAGCGCCTCCTCTCTTCCCGCCCCTCCGTACCGCCTTAACATTACTGCTCGCACTCATGGACATCAAATCATCATCACTGTCATCATCGTCATCGTCGTCCTCGTCATCACTTTTGTAGTGCACAGTACCGATAACCTGCTCGCCATCGGTAACATGATCCCCGCTCCTGTAGTGCCGCAGGACGCCCTCGTTGCTGTGCCAAGACCGCCGGATGGGAGGTCGACCACCTCGACGGCTGGACGTGCCTCGCTTCCTGCCTGACTTCTTACCGCCGCGCCCCGTCTTCGGTGACTGGCCAGGCGTGTACTTCAAGGGGATTTTCTTACCCGCAGCAGCACTACTTTTGACAACGCCCTTCGTGTGTTTGCTGTGGCTCTGCTTACCCGACGAATTTGGCTCAGCGTCGTCACTGTCGTCCGACTTGCCATTGGACGCCCCAGATGATGAGGAGGAGCTGGAAGAACTACTGTCGTCCGAAGCTTCTTCTTGGTCACTGAGTTCATTGTCGTCAACTACAAAATCTTCATCATCAACTTCATCATCTCCATCCAGAACCTTGCGCTTTGGTTTTCGTGGTACAGAAACTTTCTTTTTAACAATATTCTTTGGTTTGCTTTCCACTTTCTTCTCATCTTCTTCGGAGTATTCACTTGACATATACTCATTGTCATCGCACTCATATTCACTATCATCTTTTCTTTTCTTCTTATTACCAAAAGGCAATATTTTGTCTTTATAAATAGGCATTTTTCGACCAATATTTGGAACAATTCTTTTTTTTATTGAAAATTTTCCATTATTCACTGGCGTACTGACACTTACCGAGTCACTGGTTCTAGGATTATCGGAAGCGCTTGAGTCACTGGCGTTTTTGCTAAATTTTCTTCGTTTCACTGGTCTCGTAACACTGCTATTACTGCTGGCTTCTTCAGAAGAACTGCTGGCTTCTATATTTCTATTGCTAGCATCAACGTTCTTGCTAACGGTGAAGTTATCTGAAGCATCGCCATTTTGTTCTTCATCGTCTTCACTGTTAGCAAGAACGAGCTTACGCTTGAGTCCCTGTAGAAATGAACTGTCAGGTCTGGTATTCCTTTCGCCATCTTTAGGCATACTTTCTGAAGACTTCTCGTCATCGCTTTCATTGGTAGCACGGCTCGGGCTTTCTCTGGGGGCAGAATCAACGCTCGTATCCTGACTGGGGTCGCTCTCAGGAGGTACGCTCAGTTTGATGACCACACGTCTTCTACTGCTTGACCCACTTTGAGAGGCACTTCCATCATCGTGAACCACACCAGTAGATTTTCGAGGGATTATTTCTTCTTCTGAGTCTGAGTTCTCCTGGTACTGGACAGTAATGCGAGGCCGAACCCCCATGCCGGTTGACCCGGTATCACCTTCATGCCCATGTCGTAGAGCGCTAGTTGCAGCAGCGGCTCTTCGTCGACCTTTACCGCTACCATCAATAGCCCGCTTTTTCACCGGTGTGTAATCTTCGTCCGAGTCATCCGAGCTTTGCAGCCGCTTGAGTCTGGCGACACGCTTGGACCTTCTCATCCCTAATGCATCACCCCCATCAGCATCGTCATTATCATTGTCATCATCAGACATTGCAGTTCTCGCCGGCGCCTCATCATCTGTGTCGTGATCGTAATAGCCAGCAACGCCGTTTTGAAGTCGAGAAGCACCAGAAGATTGAACGTAGGAGTTGGCAAGTCGCCGCAGTCGTGCTGAAGCTGAGGAAGTCATGCCGACGGGTCCTCTGGTGACGCCAGTAGACCTCAGGCTGTGTCCACGTGAGCTGGGCGCGGCAGGCGTGCTAGGGGATACAAAATCGCTCGCCGTAGCAGTGCTTAAATTTTTCCTGCGTGATGAGGATCCAGCATTTGAGCTCCCCCGCTTGCTGCTCTTTCTGGTGCTTTCAGCTTGGGCTGCAACAAGACACATATTGATATCATAAATAACACAGAAATTGGAAGAAGTCCAGCATAAAACACACGAGATCTGGAGGCTGACGGGCTGGGCTGCACTATCAACCTCAGCCATTGTACTGACTGGAAACTGTCGAAGAAAAGTACATTACTCTAGCTCTTCAAGCAGCCCAAGAACACTTTAGCTCCACACAGGAGTAAGCTACATTATTTCATACTGATTATTAAACGCAACAGATCGCTACTTATTAATGCATTGGAACATACATAGTTTATTTGCAACTCGAGACAACGGCTGAGGTTTTCAGTTTGGTGCCGACGAGCTGCAGGCACCGAACTGTCGCTCGTGTGACCGCAATGGCTCAGTGTGTTCGAATGGTTATGGCTATACAGGCAGGCGTCTCGAAGGCCTAGCTAATGGCAACGATGATCTAAGCAAATCCTTCAAAGCGGTCGCCGCTCATAACAGAAGATGGGCGAACCTAATTCACCCAGCCCCGTGGCCTATGAGCATGTTCAGAAACTTGGCCTCACCTCTTCAGCAATAACGGGTTTCTTTGCCAGACTATCGTCTATAAAGATAATTAATTAGGACTTATATGATAAATAATATCGAACTATTTCGACTATGTACGTATTTATTTATTCATTACACAAAATACTTCATAGCAAAGGATCTAAGTGATACTCGACACAGCCACTGGTACAGCAAGCTTCTTCACAGAAATTCGGGCGGCATGGGGAAGAAGCTCAAAGTATTGGTGCACCACAAATCAGTGGACGCCTGAGGTCACGTCACTTAACTTGCATCCTGTAGAGGCTCTAAGTGATGTATAGCAACAAGGCGCCGGCAAGTTTCCAACATACGGTAGTCATGCCAGAAAACTTTGTCCCGTACACGGAGACAAGCGCTGGTGTTGCGACTGCACGTTTCTCAGCGGATAGTAGATCAAATTTGGGCGTAGGACAGACCAAAAGTGACACGCCCAGAGGGGGGGAAGAAGCTAAGCTTCAGACTGCTCTAAGCCACGGCCAGTACAATAAGCATATTTGGCATTAGCAGTTAAACACTTGAAACGGAAGGCATAAATAACAGCTAGCGTTACAAGTAGCCGTGCACAGTCTGCCACGCACTTACCGTCATAGCTTGCAAGCACACTCTTGATTTTGTCTTCAAAAAACGCCTCCAATCGCACTGTCATGGAATATATCTGCGGGACATACATCCAGTGATTATAACACACGAAAAATCACAAGCGGAAAAGTATAAGCCCTTACACATACGTAAATAATAAAAATGAGATTTGCATACACAGGATTCAAGTAAAATATATGATACCAAAATACGGGAACAATTGAACGGGAGTTTTGTCTTTAATGCCACGACCAGTACAGAGTAAAATTGACGAACTCTTCAAGTCGCAATGAAATTGGTTAAATTCTTTCAACACTCCAGTCAAATTGAGTAAACTCTATGACGTCGCAATAAGTTGAGTAAGCTCTTTTGAGTTCCAATGAAATTAGATAAACTTTGACATCTCAATTAAATTGAATAAACTTTTTAACCTACCAATCAAATGGGCTGAACTCTCTGACGTCCCAATTAAATTGGGCAACTATTTAACATCCCAAACAAATTGATGAACTTTTTAACATCCCAAACAAATTGATAAACTCTTTAACATCCCAAACAAATTGATAAACTCTTTAACATCCCACATTGGGTAAATCCTTTGACGTCCCAATGAAACTAGACAAACTTTCTAGCGTCTTCATCAAATTGAACCAAGTCAGTCCCTTTTTGACTCGCAGTGACGAGACGTTAGAGTACTGCGCTTGCATGATCTAGTACCGAAAATCGCCTCGTCACTAGAGCATATGGACTTCCTACTTGGACTGTACAGTCAAGTTGACTTTACCTTTACCTTATAGGTGTGATCTGCTTAGTCCTGGTAATATAATAATTAAAGCATTCTCAGAACTCATACCTCCGCCAAGCAAAGTAACGTTAACAAAAAATTCAAATTGCTTCTGAAGCATGATTTCATTTTATCAGCACCAAAATATGGTCATTTGAGCGACTTTATAGAAATAACAGCTTCTGTAATTTTCTTGAAAATCCGTTTATAACTTTCTAAGTTATATATGTTAACTAACATTAGTCAAACACACAAACATATCAGCCAATCATCACCAAAATTTGATCATTTACTCTTCGTGATACACCTAACAACTCAACTCATGAAAATTTCATGCAAATCCTTTCATAACTTCCTGAGCTATTTGCGAACAAACATAAAATAATACATAGAGACAAACAAACAAAGGAACAAACAGATTATCACAAAAATTTAACCATCAAGTCTTCGTGGTACACCTGACAACTCTTGTAAATTTTATAAAAAATCCGTTCAAAACTCTTTGAGTAATGGTACAAAGAAAAAAAAAAGAGGCTGACAAACAAACGGTTGAAAGGATCTTCATGAAAAGTTAATCATCTGTTACTCTGCACAACTCTAACAATCCCTGTTATATTGTAAAGATCCGTCCATAACTTTTTGAGATATTTTGGTGTCAGACAAACAAACAAACAAACAAACCCGACAAAAACATAATTTCCTTGGCGGAAATAACAATTGACTGAGCAGATGGAAATAAGCTACGCATAAGTACCCAAAGGATATTTGATGCCTCGTCCACGGTAATGACTGCCCGTGCGAGTAAAATTCGTCGGTGCAATTTCACTGTCCAGTATAGTTGCGAGAAACTGCATTATTAATATTGCATTATAGGTACACATTAGCGTAATCACTTAGCCTCTCTAGACAAACGTTGTTTCAGGAGAGGAAAAGGAAGGAAGGAAAAAACTTTTCCTGCAACTCTCTTCAAAAGCCCTCACTTCACTACATCTCTAGGAGGACCCCTTAGCATCTTCATCTTTCTTCGCAGCCTTCCTTCCTTCCTTAAACTGTTTCCCCTCCTTCCCCGCACCACCCTGGATCCTCCACCGTAGGAGGACGATTACAGTTAAGACGCTAGGTACAAGAAAAACAAGAAAAAGCAAGGAACATGTAGTATGCAGAGCTATTGCTAAGTGAACTCGAGATGACCGTAAAATATGTGGCAGCGACTGGCAGCTTTGCCTCGTGCAGATTCAATAGTGCAGTAACATTTCACATACCTTGGACTTTTTATTGGTGTTATAGCTCTTGCTGTTGCTGAATATCAGCCTCATATCAGCGGCGAAGTGCTGGGGAGACTCGTACGACTGCGTGGACAGCTCTTCCCTCACGGTGGTGAGGTCCATGGGCACCTCCACCACGTGATCGTAGTCAGGGTACTGTTCTAAGTCAACAGGGTATCTGCATAGGCAATGAAGTCACTGTTATTGCTACGAAAGCCTTTAGGGAGTGTTTGGCGGGCTGTGAAATAGAGACTTTGAGGCTTAAATTGCCCGGAACTTGAGACATCAGCGTTGTCTTTGCGATTTTGAATCGTGCAGTAAATGTTAGAAGGCATCCGAATGCAAGGGAGACGGCTGAAAACTCCAAGTTAAGGAGCAGCACCGAGCTTTCAAAAGTCTCGAGCGTAATTGACGAAGGTTTAACGTCTAAACTCGACTCAACGCGGGGTAAGCCAACGCACCGGTCTGAAGTTCCAGACAAGTCATGCCTCCAAGTCTTTGTATCGCCGCCCAATCGAAAGCGCCCATAAAAGGCAAGCCAAAAATGTAAACAACGAAATAACAATATCACTTATTATTATTATTATTATTAAAACTTCACGATCGGGCAATCCAAATGAGTTTATATCCCATACCCATACTATACTCTGCAACATGAAGAGCGCTGGAAGAAAGGGACATATAGCATTCTAAGAGCAATGTAAAACAGAGAACGGGAGAGACTAATAACTGTACATCAAATCTTCTTCATTGTTGTACATTATTTCGAAGTAGATGCAAAGGAGAAAGTGCATGCGGTCGGTCGATATGTGAATTAAAACATCAAATGACGTATAAACGGCAAATTCTCCTTCAGTAAAACATTACTGTCTTCCTGTGCAGCCCATAATTGTCGCACGAATAAATACCAATCTGCTGAGCGGGCCAGAAGCCTTATTAATTATGACTATCGTCTCGTCAACAAAACCACCTTTTAGAATATGCCCACTATGCTCACTTACCTTGATCCGTCTCCTCCAAGACAACAGCTGTCAATCAATTTTTTTTTTTTTTTCAATACAATACTCGTAACTCAGGACTAACTCTTCACTGCGTTGTGCATCACACATGATACAATTCTTATAGCGTTATTCTTAAGAGAAAGACAAGATCAAGTCAAGCAGGGATGGGGGACGACTAGGTACATAAAATGTAAGAAACTATGATGTAGGGTACGTACCTAAAAGGCATACTGTCCTCCCTTTCGAACACGGTTCTGAGGACGTCTTTACACTGCTGCTGCCAAGACGTGCCTGTTGATACCGGCACTCTCTTCCTCCTGCCACTAGCTGTGACGAGACACAATAGACAATATTCATTGTGGCGGCCTAGTGGAAATACCATAACGGGTGTGCGGTCCGGGACAGATCAAGCGTAGTAAAATAGCCGCTTTTATTGGAGCCCAGTCTATGTAGTCTTGGACCGAGATCATGCCATTCAGCT
The DNA here is from genome assembly GCA_001587735.2 of Parhyale hawaiensis. Taxonomy (NCBI): domain Eukaryota; kingdom Metazoa; phylum Arthropoda; class Malacostraca; order Amphipoda; family Hyalidae; genus Parhyale; species Parhyale hawaiensis. The sequence goes on from LQNS02000226.1 coordinate 9,832,297, forward strand.
AACTTCATATAAGATCGTCTCCTCCCCTCTTTCGCTCGAGCAGATATAAATTCGAAACCATATTCCCTGAGCAGAAAGAAGTTCAGAACTGTCCTATTTTTGAAATTCAGTCCAGTTCGCAACCATAATTATCTATATGAAATTCGTAACGATAATTTTCCTAAAGTTTTATTACGTATGAAGTTTTAAATTGCCTCAAAATCTAACAGAATTTGCAACTCAAAATTTCCTCAAATTCTATAGGTATTCATAACATAGAGTGTCCAAAATTGTATATGTCCAAAAATTCAATGAACTTCGTTACAGTACGTTCCCCATACTGTATTTTCAAAAAGTTTACAACCCTAGTGTCCGAAAATTTCATAAGCTCGTATTCTATAACATTACCTGGAAGACAAAACTGTGAAGCACACAAAAATGGATGCAAGAAAATGTCGTTCACGCTAAACTGCCAGCACAAAGAATCTCACCCGAGGCTGCAGCAGAAGCAGATACTCCTGAAGGCCCGGGGGCGTCTAGGTCTGAGGCGTTGGGGGAGTGGTAGGAGGAGGCAATCTGGTGGTACCGCGACGTGGGGTCTCGGCACAAAGGATTCCTGCACAGACACAAAGCAATTATTTGATTAGAAGATAGAGCAGAAAGGCTTAGTTTAGTTCATCTGTAAAACTACCGTTTACCCCTTCCCCCAGTTGAGCATTTATTTACTTAGCTCTACGACTATTTGTAACCAAGGTTGTTGAGTTTGGAAGGTAGGAAATCCGACTGCAGGTACCAATAGGTATCTGGCAAAGAACTTTGCACCCATAAACTTCCAGCTCCGGCTCTTTCCAGAAGCTAATCTTCCNTTTCTGACGTCGACTCCTAGAATAAGTAGGTGCTTGACTCCAGTGCTGCTGGTGTGCAATTTCCAAGCCATGCACCCAAAATCCTTCAACTCCCCAAAACCTGATTCTGGAATCCTGTCCGTAAAGTATCCAAAGGGGCAAAGTGGGTGCTGAAGGGTGAGGGCTCCCTGGTCACTACAGTGTGACGCGACAAAGGAAAAGAGAGGCAATATACAGCTTGTTCAAGATAACAGAGGAGCTCATGAACCTCCATAGCCTAACGTTGCCCAAGGAAGCAGCAAAGTTAGGGCATCACTGCTAGTACATACCGTCAGTGGTTGCTACTGACTAAGTTATAAAAATCAAGGAGCAAGACACTTATTACAAGAGGGATATTGAGTATTCGGTGCTACAAGGATACAAAGGTTGCGGATTCGAGTGGACCAAATCCAATTCCGACTCGTGCGAGTGCTCGACTGTTGGTCTCTAAAAATGTTTGACTCCGATTCTTCAACCCTGCAGGTTACCATACCGTTTATCCGAATATATATAAGAGTAAAAATAACAAGAAAACGATGAATATAGTACGGGTCCTACAAGAGCATGCAGTCAGCCAAGTCCCTCCGGTGCCCGGCTATACAACTAAATACATTCTTCAATATTGATAAGGAAGACGTCATAACTTACTTAATGAGATCCAAACAAAGCTCAGTGACGATCCTCGCTTGCCGGACGATGTTGCTCCCTCTCTGGTTGAATTTCTCAGCATTGGTGGCAATGTAACGAACATCGAACTGGGCGGCGTTCAGGCGGCGGTAGAATCCATTTTCTAAACGACTCTGCAATAGAACGCTTTACAATTAGAAATTGAAATACATACCCATGTAGCTACTGTTCTATCTTGCTCTTCCTCAAGTCAGTACGACCATAACAGAACGATACATCACAGCTCCAATAATAATTTACACATAGGCTATCCAACTTACGGTTTAATAAATAAGGACTACACATCGGTAAATTTAATTTTTTATACCCATAAAACTGCACTCAACAGGCATTGGTGACATTTATCTTGAAGGTAGACAAGTCCACGGGTACTTCACTCAACACTCATAAGTGATGATCACCTTAATGGTAGACAAGTCCATGGGTACTTCACTCAACACTCATAAGTGATGATCACCTTAATGGTAGACAAGTCCATGGGGTACTCGACGATCATGGCGTAGTTGGGATACACGCTCAGATCCACAGGAGCTAAGAACGGCTCGGCCACAGCAAGGCTCATGACCAGACCGATGCCCCGAGCAACTCTCTGGCACTCGTCAGCCCCGTCACGCCCCTCCAGCCAGTCCTCCGGCGTCCACTTGTACCGCAGTCGCTCCAGTTCCTCGGGGCTAACTGCTATGCTCGCGCCGCTCTCGTCTGCTTCCACTGCGGACGCCATGGAAAGCAAACCATTCGATTATATTCACACTCTTGACTATAGCAATGCGCGGTTAGATTTACACTGAAACTTAAGAGATAATTTCAATCAGAATAATAGCTCTAGAGTCGTCGTATCACGTATCGCAAAAGAACCCTCAACATAGGGCCTAGTCCCAATAATGATCAGTTTGACAACAGACGATGGTATTTATCACACTGGGTGACAGTACTTGGTAAAGGGAAATGCCAATAATCTCACATGTGGGCGTGACGTTTGAATACATAAAACACGGCTCTATCCTCTTAGCATGAAAAAACTATGAAAAAATATGGTTGGAGAATACCGCAGCTACATTAAAAAATTGTAGGTAATAGTTCAAACCTCTCTACTTCAAGTATCGTGTTAACTATCCCTCAATCAACTAAAAATATTACAATGATGATCATATTAGTCTATTTCCTTATTCTTTACTACTTCCAGAATGGTCGTCAATTCAACGAGAGAAAAACTATAAAAACGAAGAAGTACAACGAAAATAATCAGTAACTCATCTATAGACGAGCACTGCACATGGGATCCGTAAATCGGGAAAAAATATGCATAATAAAACAAATGATCAGAAGTAGGAGTAAAGAAAAGCGCGACGACAAATAACTTCAGCAACACCAGCATGTCACCTACAAGCCAGCAGCAGCACCACTACGTACTGGAATCATCAATGGGCTCCATATCCCAGGGACTAAGCTTCTCCGTCTCGCCGTTGTCCCAAGTCACCAGGTAACACATGAAGAGGGACTCCGGGCAGTCGCGGCTCGGAAGCTCTCGCCGGGCCACAGTCCCTAGCCACCAAGCGTCATCAATGATGCACCTGAACCTGTCCCCTGTTGGGGGCAACACAAGGTCATATTAGCGTGCTCAAGCTTAATATTATATTCTCAGTATTACGGTACCACCACACCCACGTCACAAGTCGTGATCCAAGCAGTTAGACGAAGTCACTTTATAGCATTCCTAATTTCTTAGTATGATAGACATATGCTTCAGTGACACAAACGCAACTTAGTGAGAAATTCAGTAATGGGAAATAGAGTATAAAACCGATGAGTGTTAGTTAGGCGCATCTATAATTACTCGTTAGCAAATAATTATAGATCAAGTTATAGAATAGCAAAGCGAACATGAATATAACATGAGACAAGTTCTTCCTGACTGCCTAGTTTTAATTAATCTTGATGTAGCAGCAAAAACAGTTCTACGTTAGAAAAGAGAAAACATCATTGATGATTTATCAAAGTGTGGGGAACTTTGACAGGTGCATAATAGGAATCACTTCTTAGTTGCATCTCAGGCAACCACAGAGTTCGGAAAACACAAGGTAAACTGCCTGGGTATGCTTACCATGGTATTACTGCAAAGAGCTCTCCCGCACAGATATGGGAAGGAAAGAACAGTACCGGTAATTTGTTTAAATTGATGCAGATACAGTGAAGTAAGAGAAGATCACTGCACAATACTTCACCTGAGCCCATACCCAACAACATAGAAGTTAAACTCTGATATAAATTGCAGAACTCATACGATGACAACACACGCACTCACCAACTTCCCATTCTCTGTCGGCCGAGATGTCGTGCATTTGTTTCAACACCAGGAAGTCCAGCACGTCAGGAATGTCGTGATACTTGAGTGTGAAGGTGTCAGTCGATATGCGGTTTGTGTTGGGGTTCAGAATAGCAAGTTTGAGGCAGCATAATCTTGGAGGTCGGATCTCGTATTTGATGCCAATGATTTTCACGTATTCACACTCCTGAAATTAAAAAAATTATAATGACAATTTTCCACAAAACCGCAAAAAGTTATGGTTGAAGAAACACCAGAGCTTCTTCCGATAGGATAGTTTTGAAAATTTTAATTTTAACGTATTTTATACACGAAGTTTTATCTCCCATTTATGCCAGCATAGATCACAGTTTCACAAACCCAATCCCCAATTTACTTCTGGAAGGGTGAAGTTATATACCAGTACGCAAAAAAACAAACATCTGTTCCTCCTAACATACCTTACAATCCCTGTAAACTTCGTTAAAATATGTCCAAAACTTTTTGAGTTACCTTAATGACAGACAGACAAACAGAATGATAGACACACCAGACGAAAACCTAACCTCCTTGGCGGAGGTAAATATACGACACACTAATCATAACACATCCTATAGTAGCTGGCCTTCACACGTACAATTATGATGGTATATCCCTATGTAGAGTTAACGATACCCACCTTTGAAACAACTTAAACAATTCGCCTTGAGCTAACGAAACGTTAGTTGAGGCGAAAGTGCTTTGTTTAGACGCCGGATGGAAGTTCAACTTCCACTAGCCTCTTGCCCCCTGTGGGCGGGTGGCTCTCACCCA
>LQNS02000226.1:9851848-9862123 GCA_001587735.2 Parhyale hawaiensis
AAAATTGACATGGCGGCTCTGGTTTGTTTACAAAATCGTTGACCGTTCTTGTGCTTTTCAATGATCACGATGATCATGATCACGGTGATTCTGATTACGAGCGTGGCCACAAAAAGAACTTTCTTAAACTCGCTGGTCAAGAGTCTAAGTAGCATCTTTCTCCATATGTACTCTTTCGATAGTATTGCCGCAAGCATTACTTGGCTTGCGAAGTGTTGCACTGCCCAAAAAATGGATTTTCTACCATAGGAAATAGGTAGGTACCTACTGATTGCATAGATTCAATAGCTTTTTTATTTCTGAACATGTTTAAGTTCATGTGAAGCAAATTGTTAACAAATGTTTAACAATTTTATTTGGTTTATTGTCAACGAGACTTTAGTATAGTCCCAAAAATATGAAGCATTTAGTCGTTCAATCTTGTGTGCACCAGGCTTAAGCTGCTTCAGTAGATTTTTTTTATGGGTGATATATTACCAAATCTTATTGTAACCACACAGCTTCAACAATTACTTAAATCAATACAAACTAAACTTTTCAACAGTTTAGTGGTAAAGATGAGTTACAAGCATTCCCTCCAAATGCTGTTATTAATTGGGCTTGGAAATGGTGAAAGTGTCAACCATTATACCATGTAGAGGTTGTTGCACAAAAGAAGGTAGCAGTAGTTTTAACAGTAGCTAGCTAGAGTAAACAAGAACGCTTCTATGTACACTCTTGGCTAAAACCTGACAAGCTTTAGCTAACACCCTGTAGCTATATGCCAAATGGCTTCCATTTTCAGTACTTTTCTGAAATTTTTGCAAGAGCTTCACTTCCAGCAGAATTGTGTACATGTTAGCTAATGATTTTCTGCACCTAGTCTGTTCCTTGCATCAGGCTAGACAAAGTTATATGTAGGAAACTGGTCAATACGAAAAATGAACTATACATCAACATTTACTAGCCTGTCATCAACTGTCTCCATTTGAGATAACCTACTAATATTTGTATCATAAATTGTTACCATTATTTGATTATCAATGAGCTGTTGGAGGAATAATCTCTTTCACAACAGTTAAATCGGTGCAGAACAATGAAAAGGCACTAATATTAATTTTATCATTGAGAAATATTTCCACCATAAAACAAAACAAAAAAAAAAAAATCCCAAAAAATAATAAAACCCAAAAAACTCATTACCCAGTTTTCCAACCCTGAATGGCACCCACCTGCAGGAGACAGAGGCCTCACAAGAACCCTTCTCACAGTCCACTTTACTTCCTGTGGCTCCCTCTGCCAGTTACCGGTGCTGTGCCGAACTCCTTCAACGTTGCCTACTAATCTGGAGCCTCCTCTGCTGGCACTGGGTGATGCAGGCACGCCATTGGCTACAATGGCGTACACGTGATCTCCAGCTGATGTGCTAGCACGTCGTTCATTGGCTGCATCACTTGGGCCAGCCCGCCTATCATTGGCTGCTTCAGAGGCGGCACTAGTGCGTCTATCATTAGCTGTGTCAGATACACCATTTCCGTCAGTTCTTTCCGACATGGACGGATGTCTTTCAGTGGGTGATTCCGATGTACTACTAGTAGGTCTATCGTTAGTCACTTCAGATACATTCGAAAGTCTTAAATTTACAGAACTAGAGGTTCCCGCAGTGGCAGCTAGAACTTCACTGCCAGGCTGCGAAAAAGACGAAGAACCAGCAGCTTCAAAATTAGGCACTGGTCCACTATTGGAAGCTAAATGGCTACGACCGGAAGAAGAATAGGCACTTGAGGAAGCACAAAAATAATTATTGGACGATGCTCTCGAGACGAGGAGAGGTGATATTCTGGGGGGTGGGACTCTGGCTTCCGTTGGTGATGGGCTGGGACGAGGGACAGTGGTAGATGACGAAGGGGAAACCAAAGGACGACTTACAGATGACGTTCCTGGCCTTGTTGCATCGATAGGTGGAGAATCTGAGAGGCACAGAGATAAAATTACACGGTAACCTGAAGCAACGAAGAAGAACCTATTACAAAGGGGATAAGCTGTGTTAAGAAAAGGCTACAAAAATGTTCAGAAACCGGCAGTCCTATCTTGGACAGACACTGTACTTAGGTCTTCTAATATTTAAAGCTAGAAATAATCTGAAAATTACAGTAAAGTATTTTTATTTATACGAACACAATAATTACCATGACATATGGATCGAAAGACATGTTTCACCTTAACATCAGTCAAAAAATACGAAGAGGCTTAGCTAACTTGTCGATAAATCAAAACAGAAAGGTAAAGCTCGCCTCACCATGAGAACCAAATGATAGATTGATCTGCTCCTGCTGTTCACGGACGAGTCTCTCAATCATCTGGTCCACCAGACGAGGTCTGTCGTCAGCAGCACCGTCAGGGGAACGGAAGCCCGGTGACTCGGGAGGTCTGAGTGTCGGGGACGGGGACGGCGGGGGGACAGGCTCAGAGTCGTGGCGAGGGGAGGGCTCGGGGCGAGATGAAGGGAGAGGAGGAAGTGGTAATGGTGGCAAAGGTGGAGGTAGTGGAGGAGGTTCCTCTTCTTCCTCCTCCTCCACCCCATTAGCAACATTTGCTTGGAAGTGGAAGGCGTTGACCGCATTGAGTTCCGCTACATCAAACACTTCTCGGTCACCTGCAGCACACCGCAACACGAGAGGAATAACAATACATTAAACAGCAGCTTAAGCCTCGTTGGGCAAAACGCACTGACTCTAGCGCAGGACAGGGAAAGGGCACGTAGTTCAGAGCATATAGTTTCTTAATTATGAAACAAATAGCTAATTTATAGACGTTTAGCATAGAATATAAAAAATATATGAAATCATGAAAAACCCATGACGCAACCTAGAAACGGAGAGGAAGATTACGAGATATCTTGGCAAACTGCTGAAAAGGCAGTGAATACATTGGTTAGGTTTACGGTAAGGGAATAAATGTGTTTACCGCCGACTATTCGAACCCGTGCCCGATATAGAAAAACTGCCCTTCCTAATGTAAACAAGAAAATGAATAGAAGCATCAGGAATGACTTACAGAACGCTTTTTGGGGTATTAGTGAGGCTAATAACAGCACAATAAATGTAACCAATTAGATTCTATAAAATACGTAGTTACCTACAATAGAAAAAGTAACAAAGTTTCAAATTTCATTTTACTTGTACCAATCACTGCTGTATTGACGATATGACTTTTATTACTATCTATAGAGAGCGAGAAGGTAGGTATGACTGATCTTATGCGTCAATAAAGATGTGCTCTCAGTAAAATATTTGAGTTCACATTTTTTCCTTATTTCGCCAAGTATACACATTATACATGAAATACAAAAGTCAAGAAGTGCTCTGATAGTCCATATATAATTAAAGAACTCTATTATACGTGACAAGAGCGTGGAACCCATGTACCACGGTGTTCTGATAATGGATCAACACGCAGAAAACAGCAAGTCGTAAAGACGAGGAAAACAAGAACAAGGATTGGCAGTAGGTAAATGTAGGAAAAGAGAGGGAAGCAAAGAGGGCATGTAAGAAACCTATTCTGAAGATCAAACTGAGGCTTAAAAAACATACAAGCTTCCCAAGGGAGGTAGCTACGGCTTTAATACCTATAACAGAGGACATACAAATTTAACTCGGTAGCCACTGGCCCAGCCTATGCCTCCCCTCCCCCAAGCGGGAATAACTATTAAAAATTGATACAGACAGCTCGCCGTATTTGTCATAACAGTGGCAAGCAATCATCATACATCTGTAGAATTAAAACTAAAAAGTTAAAATAATAGCTGAAACTAAAGACCAACTCCTAGGTACCAAAATTTTTGTTTAAATACCACCACGCAGTCGCAACAAGACACCACTGAGCCATGCTAAGGAACTTAATGATAAATTAATTTTGTGTAGGTAATTGTTGATATGACAAAAAAAAATATTACTATTACGGTCACACTTTTACTACCATAATCATTCAGCGAGTGATGCTACAGTGTTGCTCAGGCAATGACATATATCAAAGTGTCGAGGCTTCTTACACAAAATTAAAGTTACGGTTGCTTACTCTAAAGACTTATAAATTACGCTCTCACCATTAGCATTAAATATGACGTTGGGTACCAGCATTGTATCGTCACAATTTTCTCTGCCCGGCACCAGTCGCTGCAGTTCGGGAGGGTACGGGTTGCCGTCGATGTTTACAAGGAAAGGAGGCGGCATGAGGTGTGGGGCGAGCTGCGTCTGTTCGTCCAGCACGTACTGCTGGGCATCTCTTACCAGCGGACGGTAGTCGGTGTGGAAAAATAGTTCTTGAGGAACCTGCGGTATAGTAAAACAAGAAGGTAAGAAACTATGTATTATAGCAAGAAGGGGCATTCCAAAATTTCTAAGAGCTTCCTTTAGATGCTGACATATTTATCGATGACATGTTTTGAAATATAGGTAGGTACTGTTACTCAGTAACGATTAAGGAAGACTCGCCCGCTTCCACCATCATCAATCATACCTTGCAAGCAAAAGCTTATTGCATTAAAAGTAATCGGAGTTTTAAGAAATTATCAAATGAATGCCATTACAGTCTTAATGATGTCATATGAACGAATTGACTACTAATGAGGTCCATCCAAACAGAAGATTGACTGGAAATCATCTACAAACTACTACGCCATTCCAATAAATAACTGCATCTCTTTCGAAGTGTTGGAAACATTCAAGTGGAGGGTCAAGGCAAGTATAACCACAGATTTGGAAACTATAAAAATCTAAACAAGGGGATGCAAGTGCAAAAACACCACAATGGATGAAGTTGGGTAAAAAAGACTATGGTTATGTCGCTATGATTATATACGACAGTTTACGCCGAAGCCGAACTAAGCTAAATCAGTACTAAGATGTTCTATGAGAGGTTAAGGAAGACATACTGTACATAGTAGGTGTGCAGAGATAAACGTGGAACCCATGCACAAAGATGCTTCTACACTGGGTCAGAGCGCATGGGGACAGCAAGTCGGAAGAGACGAAGAAGAACAAAATAAAGTATCATAAGCAGGAGTGTGAAAGTGGAAGGACGCCAATGGGCACGAAAGACAAACGTCCCGTAAGGCCTAGCTAAGGGCTAGGGTGACCTACACAATCCCGCTGAAGTCAATGCTCCCAAACCTAGGATACACGAACCTAACTAACATTACCTTATTGCCTATGGCCCATCCTACGCCCCCTGAGGGGATAGAAAAAAATTTCCCAACACTGCGGATCAGGAATACTTCTTTCAAGCAATGGACAACAGCTCGCGACTTCGAGAGCACTCACCCTATAGCAGAGCTCGTTGGTACCCATGCCGTAGAGACAAATGTGTCCGTGGCTGTCGGTGGCGGCGATATGCAGCCCGTCAGGGGACCACTTGGCATCAAAGAGAGCACCATGACCCTGACCTTCAATGGAGTTTTTGAAGCTGCATACCAGCGCCCCTGTCACTATGTTCCAAATCATGAGCTGACCTGCAAAAAGTCAGTAGATATCTGTCAGAACGCTTGAACAGGGGAACAACTATAGCTGACATAGATCAAGTTTATGTATCCCAGCAGTCTGTGAGATTCCAAAAAGAAGAAAAGATGGGACACATGACCTGCAGCAAAACGGACAACACTGAATGTAGGGAGTCAGTATATGGAGACAGCAATTTGAGAAAGGTGAGGAAAATCAGCTAAACTCGATCACTAAAAGCATATAAAAGAAGCAACGTATGTCACAACGTAGAGATATTGTGAAGACCCATTCTCATTAGTGTAGACTACCTGTGGAAAGTTACTTCCGAACTACCAGAATAAACGAAACTAGGCATCAGAATTACGATTCTGGTGATACTGTGACATCCGGCTGACGTTAGAGGGCTATGAAAACTCCACACAATGTAGGGTATTGGAGGTAGCTAATTTGAAACAACGCTTTCACTATGACGCGCTACCTGCAATACAGAGTGGTACCTACCATCATGCCCAGCAGTGAGGATAAGATTGAAATTGGTGGGGTGCGCCTCGACAACAAAGGCGTCGTCACTGTGGCCAATGAGAAGACGCACCAGCTGGCCTGTGCAGCTGTCCCACACTCTGACATTGTGGTCGCTGCTGCAGGTCACTACGAAGCGATCATCCAGCGACCACCCGACCATCGTCACCAATAACTGCAAATGAACGAAAGAAACCAAACACAATTAGGCAAACGCATAAGCCTTCTTTGGCGTGAAGCCGACAACTCAAAAAGAGAGAGGAATATGGATGAAATACAAATACATGGAACCCAAGTACAAGCATACAAAGCAAGTTGGGAAAGAAGAGGAGAAAATACCATAACATCATTGGCAACATGAAATGGATGAACCATACTGGACACAAAAAAAAGACAACGTAAAAGCTTACGTAAGAATAAAGTAACCTGCGGAGACTCCCAGGGAGCGCAACCCTAACAGCATAGGATGGGCGAACCTAACGTAACCGTATGGCCCATCTTAGGTGCCCTGAAGGCTGTGAATGAATGAATAGCATACCATTATTAAAATATTGGTATCTCATCGAGCACAGAATTCGGTTTACACCGGCGACTAGCAACGCTGTCTGGCCAGCTTTACTAATACAGTAGTTAAGAATAAAGCTACAACAATACAGTATGACGCCAGGCATGTTGTCTTCTACATTATTACCTCCGCCAAGGAGGTTATGTTGTCGTGCTTGTCTGTCTGTCACCAAGATTACTCAAAGAGTTATGAACGGATCTTTACGAAATTTCTAGGGTTTGTTAGGTACCGTATGTTAACAGTAATAGATGATTAACTTTAGGTGAAAATCCATTCATCTGTTTATCTGCCTATTTTTTCTTAGTGTCATAACTCAAAATGTTATGGACGGATTTTTATGAAGTGTACATGAGTTGTTAGGCATATTACGAAGAGTAAATCACCATAATTTGTGCTGAACGGTGGGTTCGTTTGTTTGTCGCCGTCTTTGATTTTATGCTTGTAAGCTTTATAACTCAAAAAGCTGATGATGGATATTTATGATATTTACATATTTATGAAATTTACAGGACTTGTTAGCAATACTAAAAGACATAGGCCTAAGTGACTAAATTTTGGTGATGATCGGTTGGTTCGTTTGTGCGTTTGACTTATGTTTGTCATAATGTTTGTTAACACCATAACTAAAAAAAAGTCATGAACGGAGCATAACGAAAGTATAAAAACTGATAATACTATCGAAAGGCATAAATGATTAGATTTTGGTATTGATGCAAAGAAAAGAGTGGTTTTTGAACCAATTTGCATTTTTCGTTACCGTTGCCTTGCTTGGCGGAGGTATGCGTTCTCGGAGAGCTCTCTAGTTCATATTATTTCACTACGGCCCGAGAACCTTCCTGAATGTTTACTAGTGAGTCTCTCGCCGAAACATTGGTGGACTCATATGAGATGTTAGCAACTGAAGTTAGCTCTAATATCTTTAACTCCGCATATCAGCGGCTATTGACCATGATTGAGTGCATTCATGATTGTCTCTTTTGCTGAGACTCTTCTCCTTCCTCTTTTTTTTCTTCTCTTTTCCCCAGTCTTTTATATCATACTAACATAATGGCAATAGCTCATAGAGGGCCGGGCAAGTTTCAGTGTCTCTTTGAGAATGGGCCTGTTGGTTCGTCTACTGCCGCCTATCTAATCTAATCTAATAATAGAAAACAATCACAGCTCATGAGAATTTCAGGTCATCCAGTGAAAGTACCCATAAAAAAAACCATTAGATAGTAACTAATTGGTTTTAATAACCAAGCGACTGAATTTTGACTAAAGATAGTAGCTACTTCTGGTGGATTTGGATTAATCCTAGTTTTCTCGAGCTTTACTTGAGTTTTTGTTATAATTAGCAATCAGTTTTTTTCTTCCTCATACCGTCGGTAGTATTGGTAAGGCATACCTTCTTCCGGTCAGTGATGGTAATGGTAGTAGTAGTGGTGGTAGAACGGTTGCTACCAGAAGTGGTGGTAGTGGTGGAGGTGGTGGTGGAGTTGGATGTATCTGTGCTGCTCCTGAAAACAACACATATATAACAATAAAGAGGCAGGCGGTCCAAATTAGTTGTAGCTACTGTAAAAATGACAAACCTGATGTTGCAGGAGTGCATCTCGCCTTACAAATAGAGCATATAACTAATCAATTGTGTTATTATAGCTTTGTCTGCTATCTATCACAATGAACATAGCTATAGTATGTATTTATTGAACAAAGTAGTGAAGTTTCAAGGTAAAGTTCAATAAAGTTCAGCTAAAACATATAAAAAATAAAAATGGACTAAGATACAAGCTTCACGTGTAAAGCTGGAGTCAAATTCTGACAAGCCACCATTGCCAAAGGAACTTCTCTTTGTACACCTGTTTCAGAAGCCTCCCACATCTGACTAGACTACACGTGCGTCCGACGGCCCTCACTCCCGTGCATCTCTGAGAGGACCCCTTCGGTATCTCCAACAATCTACCTTTCATTACCTCTCTCCACCAGCGCCAGCTGCCCGCCCCCTACGGGACCTTCACCGAACGCGGATCGCAATCAGGAGCAAGATTAACAAATAGGCCACACACAGATGACTTCCACGCACATAAAGATGATATAAATTTCTTATAAAACAATGATTTATTACACAACAGCGAGTAAATAATGTCAAACAGATTTATATGACGCACAAATATGAGTACGATAATATACGACCTTGTCATTACAATATAAATCCATACTGAAGTTCGATATGCATAAAGCACTTGACTCCAAAACCCCCAACGTTAAGCTTTAACTAAGAGACTGAAACAAGAAATGTAGCTTTCCTAGATTAGCACCGCTCTAACAAGGAACAAAATAGGGCAAATGAAATAGAGTGCGGCAAGATACACTCCCCTAGTTGGTATTCGGAAGCATCATTGCTGCACCATTGGTTAGGCGCATGCTGAGATAATTCCACGCGATGTATCTATTGCATCATCATTAGTTTATTAGTCTACAAGTTTTCCAGTCGTAAGCGCTAGGAGCACAATCAAAAAGTGTAAGGGGAAAGAAAAGCACCCAGAATTCACGGGACGAGGCAGCGCCAACTGTATATTCTGCTATTATCCGCTCACACAGAGAAATATAACCACTGCCACTCACCCGGGAACTACAGTATACTAAGGGTCTATTTTACGCTCACACAGAGATACGTAAACACTGCCACTGACCCAAGAACTACGAGGGTCCTATTTTACGCTCACACAGATAAATGTAACCACAGCCACTCATTAATTACGAGGGTCTTAGTTTGCGCTCACACAGAGAAATATAAAACCACTGCCACTGACCCAGGAACCACAAGGGTCATATCGAGACGCGTGGTGTGCCACGCCTGCCGCTGATAGCGCCAGATGAGGGCGGTGCCGTCGCGAGAGCCTGACACGAATGCGAGGCCCTCGTGGCACCACTGGATGCTGTCCACGCAGTCAGTGTGGGCAGGACGTTCTTCCATCTTCTCGAGACCTGCTGCACCACCGAACCTGTACACTCTGCAACACACCAACAAGATAACCTGCAATTAGGGCGGCACGATCGCAAAATAGGTCTGATTACGATTCTAGGGACCAGCAGGGCTCTGTCACTAACTCCATGGTCCTAACAGTAACACAACACTTCACAGAACCTGTGACACCTACCAGTAGTGAGGTGATCACAAAAGGACACTCACCGCACGTGATGATCCACACCTCCCAGGGCCAGCATCGTACCGCCAGCACTGAAGGAACAGCAGATCAGCTGGGCATGCCCCGACCGAACCCGTTCGTTGAACTTTAGAGGTTTTCTCCTGCACCACAATAAAGGCAATATTTCTTAGACAATAGGTAGCTACTTCTCGGGGTCACAATCACAAGTGTTTAATGGTGAGTAACTCTAAAGAATAACACATGGTGATATCTCTCTGAAAAAAAAAATAGAACATCAGCCACTCTCTGAAGAACCCTGACGTCAGTCACCACATATGGATTACTGCTCATCGTTGACGTCTACGACTTGTGATCTAATAAACACAGATTTATTTATGCCATATTTTGTATGCTAATCCGTTGAGTACTATCGAATCAGGGTTGCGGAGTCGGAGTCGGAGTCGGCCGGAGTCGGAGGATTTGAGGGGGAGTCGGAGTCGGAGTCGGAATCTCACTTGCTCTAGGAGTCGGAGTCGGAGTCGGAGTCGGAATTTTTTGTCCGACTCCGACTCCGGGATGCTAT
>LQNS02000226.1:9862300-9872790 GCA_001587735.2 Parhyale hawaiensis
ATAGCAATAATAGAAAATTATAAAAAACCATTTCTCAATTAGCAGCAGAAGCAACTTCTTCACGGTCAATTCTGGAACACACCCTAAGATATTCCGGTCCTCAACTACAATTATATTTCAGTTAAAGATAGGGTAACTGAAATCATAATTGGACGTGAAAATTTGGAATAATGTCAAAATTTGGGAACTACTGAAAGGGACAGCAGCTGATTTATTAAAAATCGGGACCTTTTCGTGAGTGAGACAGCCTTTGAATTAGAAACGAAGGCTTAAACTACAATATCGGAACCCACCTAAAAGAGATGCCAGAGGCAGAACGAGTGTAAGTCCAGAAAGCCACACAGCCATCACCACCCGTGGACACGAGAAGTCCCTCTCCGTCCTCAGTGTCAGGCGAGGGACAGAATTGTACAGCCGTGATCATGCCAGTGTGTGATATGAGCACAGCGATCTGGGTAAGGGACACACAAGGCATCGTTATGTAATATGCAGACTGCACGTTAATATGAGCACTAACAAGCAACAACTATTGTCATGTAGCAGGTAGCTAATACATAAATTAGATAGCTAACGAAAATCAAAACCGCATGGCATTACCAAAATAGAGGCATGCATAAAGTTATGTCAACAAAAGACCAGTACTGTACAAGCAAATAAAGTATAAAATCGTACGGCACGGCTTAAGACAGAGCGGCCTCAGCGCAAGGGAACCATCTGCAAGAGCAGAAGCTATGAAGAAGCTAATTATTTCATTACCCAATGATGATAGAGCTTAATCTTACCGAAACTGATATCAAAGCTCTACCTACATCCCGGTCTAGGTTGGCCATACTGCTTTAGCTCAAAAAATCCCATATCCGCGTATACATACATCTGAATGGAACCGTTAAAAGTTTTTATCAGCAGTGTATCATACTAGGCGCAGTAATCCCTACATCATGAGCCAGCCCTCACATGACTGAACAGATGGGGATGCAGTAAGGTTCAGTTACGGCAGCACCTTAAGTTCCTAAGACAAGAGTAGAGAAGTCACTCACAGGACTGAGAGTCTGGAGGTTCCAGACCCTTATGGTCTTATCACAGCAGCCTGCAGCCACCATCGTATTCTCTGGATCAATGGCAATATCGCTGATCTCTCCTGATGCTCCTCGTAAAGTGGCCAGCAGTCGGCCGTCTCGAACGCTCCAAACTTTGACCAAAGTGTCGTCTGAACCAGTTAGTATGTATCTGATGCAATGGAATATAAAATTCACTTGACACTCAAATACAAAATGTGACAATCTTTCGATGCTACATGTTACGAACAACTATGATTTCCAGCCGATAGCCTACTTAAGAAAAATTTTAACATGACAGCAGTAACTAAAGTAAAAAAAATAGTTTCGTTCTAGAAGGTTCTTTCTGTAAAATACTACTTTCATTTATAGAACATACAAAACTTAAACAAATGCTAAACAATTAATTTTCACCAACAACTGCATCCACAACAGTAGTAATAAACTTAACGTGATAAGTAGTAAGCCTGTTTACCTGCCCTAGTATAGGTACATATTTTTAAACTATCCACAAACATGACATTTAATTTTCAGCATTTTTAGTATGTAGTCTAAGCCCTAATACTAACTGAATGAGCAAAAATAGCTTTGGCGAACTCGTTTTTCTATTTTACGCTTACTTTCTAAACAACTACATTTGTTCTAAGCAACTTATTTACCAAATATGTAGGTATTGCTTACTTCTTCATGACCTGCAAGACGATGTGAGAATAAAAAGTATGCTTTGAGGAGCAAACAACAAACTTTAGTTTCACCAATAGCATTTGTAGGACTAAAATGAAAAACACCTTTAACCCCCTCAAAAACACAGCGATCCTTAACTAGGTACCTATCATTTGGATACTTCACCCCTACAGCAACAAAGTGATGGACTAGGATTGTCTCTACTTAAGATTCTATTTGAAACTGTTCGTAAAAGACAGCATAAAGTATTGAAACACAACTGTAATCCTAAAGGAAATCGCATTTCAGATATGGGACTTGGTAAGGTAAGCATAGAACAGCATGCGACAGTGGGTGGCCAAGAAATTTAACAATTTGAATATTATTTAGAATCAGTAGCTACCTGCCAGTTCTGTCAAAGAGCACACAGTACACTGAAGAGAGATGCCCAACAGAACGCTTGTGCAGCTCGATGCGGCTGCTGTAGAAGTTATCCGTAAAAAGATGTCGCTTGTTGAGACGGCCCGAGAGAGAACGGGCTGTAACGAGCCCAACTATGGAGGGTGGTCGCAGGGGGCGATTGGGGGGATCATACGCGCCCAAGCGGTGGGAGGCCAATATTCTTTGTATTGAAGGGAAGCAAACGAGAGGAGCTGCACAGAAAAATGTAATCAGATGTTAGTTTAGTACCATTAGTATTTCTGATCCCAATAAACATGAAATTTCTCTTAGGAACAGCACTACTTTCAACATTACTGAAGAGATCTTCTGAGTGGTAGGTAGCTACCTTCTGAGTGAGAGCAATAACTAGAGAGATTTCAGTTTTTTTTAATATTGGACTTGTCATGAGATACCTAACTCATGTTAATTATGTCTGCTAATAGCGCTTGTTGTAATTTTTGTTTGTTTCATACGAAGATATCTAAAGATATTACACTTTTCATCAACTAATTACATATTAGATCAAGTTCAACATACAGCTATATCAGCGTAACTTCTTTTACAACAAGAGAGTCGAGTTTAATTATCACTCTGTTATCAAGATAATCCAATCCAATTAGCTGTACCCAGTCCACACTGGATCCACTGTTCTCAAGTGTGCCTACTGGACATTTCCAACACTCGGGATCGTAATTTGGGCCAAGTTACAGCTAACGGAATTATATTATCTCGACTCAGTAGACACCTGAGGAGCATAGGATGGGCCATAGGGCTAAGTTAGTTTAGATTCGCCCATCCTATTTTATGGGCCCCAGCAACCCGAGGGGGCTCATGCAAGTTAACTCAGCCATCAGCTAGGCCTTCGAGACGTTTGTCTTTGATGCCCACTTTGCTTGCTTGCTTCCTTCCCGATTTCATACTCCTACTTGTTCATGTTTTATTCTGTTCTTCCTCTTTTTCCCGACTTGCTGTTTCCATGATCCTGTGTGGGAACACTTTCGTGCATGGATTCCCCATTTCTATCGGCATACTAGGCCTATACCGTATGCCCCTTGCTCTTTCCTCTGTGATATCGTTCTGCTCGGAAACGGAGGCATAAACTTTCTGACTCTGACTATAAGTAAGTAACCAACTCAGTATACGAATCCAGCATGCCTAACTCACCAAGGGTCTTCCGTAAGAGGGAGAAGGGGGCAGTGCTGGTGAGGGATGGGACTGCAGGGGTGAGGTGGGGGACTGGGTGCAGCAGGTCCACGGCATGTTGCAGATGTGACAGCAGCAGCGGCAGGTGCTCCGGCGTTACGCGACTGTGTAGTGACTCCTGTTATGGTAATAAGTAGAGAAACCATAACTCCCGTTTAATAGGCCTATGTTTTTTCAATAATAACTAGGGGACGATAACAGCGCATACCTTCGCCAAGCAAGGCAATGTTAACGGACAAATCAGATAGTTCCCGACACCAAGATTTCCTTTTTATTATAACCAAAATTTAATCAATAGTCCTCAAAATTGACAGTAATAACAGTTGCTGTAATTTTGTTGAAGATCCGTTCTTAACTTTTTCAATTTTGTTCTGCCAAACACATAGACAAACATTTGTCAAACACACAATCGGACAGACCGATCATCAGCAAAATTTGGTCATTCATGCCCGTTAATTTTTCCAGCAAGTCTTGTAAATTCATAGAGGTCCGTTCATAACTTCTGGAATTACGTTGCAAACAAAAAAATCGAACACAGAGACAAACAAACGGACATACGGATCATCACAAAAATTTGTTCATTTGCTCTTCGTATCATACTTAAAATTTCGCACAAATCCATGAAAATTCGTCTATAAATTTTCAGTTATAGACAAAAAATATAAATGAGGCAGACACACAAGCGGTTGAACGGATCTTCACCAAATGTTAACCATCTGTTACTCCTAACCTGCCTAACAATCTTTGTAAATTTCGTAGGGGTCCGTCTATAAGTTTTTAGATACGGTAGCCGATCTTGGTGACAGACAATCGGAAAAATTCGACAAAGCATAACCTCTCTGGTGGAGGTAACAAGGAATATGTAGTACCGTATTTGAAGACTTTAGTGGTTGATGATTGTGTCACGGCCACGAAAATAACCAGGTAGGCCTAAAAATAAAACTGAAGCTGCTACATTATATGAGGTAGCCAGTAGGTAGGCTACATCTTGAAACCCAAAACATGATATAATATAAGCATCTAAATGCACTGCAGCAGGCGTAGCCCTCAACTCAAAGGCTGAAACACGTTCTACTAGCACGAGCATTACGGTATGTAAGTAATCACATACTGTCACTTTCCTAGTAGCTACATGGTTAATGTCGCATTAGTCAAATAGAATATTTTATAACACACTTCATCATATATCAACACTCCGTTTAATTGCTTCCCCAGCCAAAACAGGGCAAAACCAAGCGAGAAAGATGTTCAGTTTCAGGAAAATTGAAATGGCATTGAGAAATCTAGCAAAGCACCGAAGACGCCAAGTTTAAACTAGAGCACACTGAGAGCGCATACCTATGCCAAGCACGGCAACGAAACATTCAAACCGATTCTGAAAAAAATTATTTCCATTGTATCAGCACCAAAATCCAATCACTTATGCCTTTTGACAGTAATAACAGCTTCTGTAATGTTCTTGAAAATCCGTTCATATCTTTTTGAGTTATGTTACTTAGTCAAAAGAGGCAGACACACAAACAAACAATTGAGCAGATCGTCACCAAAAGTTAATCATCTGTCTCTACTAACATTCCTAATAATGCCCGTAACTTTCGTAAAGATCCGTCCGTAAGTTTTTTGATTTATCTTAGTGACCGACAAAACATGCAGACAGACAAACAAATAACCTCCACGGCGGAGGTAATTATTGGTCCTTGCGGCCTAGAGCCAATTAATTCAACTTATCCGACAGCATAGTCGTGACCGGGACGGCAACATGGTATCTGTGGACATCGTGCTCTTATTACCTCTACCAAGGAGGTTATGTTTTACCGAGTTTGTTCGCCTCTCAAATCTCAACAAGATAACTCAAAAAGTTATGGTCGGATCTTTCAGAAATTAATAGAATGTTCGACATATATTATGCGGAACAGATAATTAATTTTTGGTGAAGATCCTTTCTACTGCTTGTTTGTCTGCTTTATTTTCTCCGTAACTTAACCCAAAGAGTTATGGACAATCTTCATGAAATCTGAACAAATTGTTCGGAATGTTACGAAGAGCAAATGGGTAAATTTTGGGGATGATCTATTCGTCCATTTATTTATTCTTTGTTTCTACGTTAGTCAGTAACATAAATCAAAACGTAATGAACGGATCTTCACGAAATTTGCAGAAATTGTTGAAAATGGTAAAGGACACAAACGACCAACTTTTGGTGGCGATCTGTTCATCCATTTGTGCGTTTGACTAATAGGCCTATCTGTCAAAATATTTGTCAGTAACACAACACACAAGGTTACAGGAACTGTTAGAAATATTGAAAAGGCGCATATGACTACATTTTGGTGATGATCGGTTACGGTAATCAGTTTGTGTCTTTGACTAATGTTTGCCAGAACATAGCTCAAAAAGTTAAGGACGGTTCTTCAAGATACTTGCAAAAGCCGTTATTACTGTCAAGAGACAAAGTGATCGAATTGTGGTCATGATAAAAAAGGAAATCCTAATTAAAAGGCCAATTTAAATTGTTCGTTAACACTACCTTACCGGGCGGAGGTAGGCGCTCTCAGAGTGCCCTAGGTCTTCAAGTATCAATATTTCTAGATGTAAATTGCTTATAATTATGAGCGATAGTTGAAAGCGCGCCATTACCACTTGCTAAGGTGTAAAAATTGCAGGGGCGGCTTCTACCGGTACTTTCAATAAGATTCTATCGAATTCATTTTTCTGAAGTTCAAGCAATGCCGCAGTGGCGTAAACGGATTACTTGAGTTGGCTCAAGGCCACTAGCGCCAACCAAAATCATTGTGGGCACCGGGCTTACGAAGCGTAGAGAAAGTACGGTAGGTACCTATCCCCGAGATGGCTTAAGTTGTTAGCATCGTGTGGTTTAAAACAGAATCTACTGAAAGTGATCACGGGGCAATGTGAGTCAATAGACAAAGAATGAGAGGAACTCAGCCCGTAAACAAACAGCAACCCGCACTCGGAAACAGCGAGTCGGGAAAGAAAACTGAATAGGGGCGACAAAGATCGTTATCAGATGAAGGAAGCGAAGTGAGCGCGAAAGGAACGATGTGATAAAGACGAGCTAAGGCTCAAATTTTACTAAAAAGTTAGATTGCACGGGCGAACCTCAGTGAGACAAAATTCTCTTTGTCGAGCTCTATGACCGATGGTCGATTCATGCTTGACGTAGCCAGACTCGGCTCGTCGCGGGCCTAATTATTATAAACGAAGGATACGTCAAATTCTTTCCTCTTGTAAAGCACTTATTGAAAATTTTCAGTACACTAGACGCATCGCTCACCTAAGGTTCAATATTTCAAGTATTTTTTAACGATATCCAAGCGCCGCTAGGATACTCTGCCCAGTTAATTACACTTATTGACATAACATCCACTTTAGCTAGAGCACTCTGAGAGCGCATACCTCTGCAAAGCAAGGCAGTATTGACGAAAAATTCAAATTGGTCCTGAAATAAGATTTTTTTTCTTTATCATCACCAAAATGTAGTCTTTGTGCCTCTTGAAAGAATTAAAGTTGTCCAACACACAAACCTATCATAACTAAAATTTGGTCATTGGTGCCTTTCAACATTTCCAACAATTCCTGCAAATTTCTTGAGGATCCATTTCCATTGATAACTTTTTGAGTTATACTTCTGACAAACACTTCGGTATATATTAGTCTAACACACAAACCGATCATCACCAAGCTTGGCCCTTTGTGTGTTTTAACGAGTTTATAATTCCCACAAAGTTTATGAAAATCCGTTCATGCCTTCTTCATTTATGTTACTAACAAACATTTTGACAAATATAGACACAGAAACGGATTGGAATATCACAAAAATTCGGTCATTTGTTCCTAGTAATAACTCCAACAACTGCAGCACTCCATAACTTTTAGAGTTATGATAGCGAGAAAAAGAGGCAGACAAAACAAAAGGATGAACGGATCTTCGCCAAAAGTTAATCATCTCTTCTTCCTAACATATGTACCTAACAATCCCTGTAAATTTCTTTAAGATCCGTCCATAACTTTTTGAGTTCTCTTTCATGACAGACAAACACGACAAAAAACATAGCTTATCTCTATGACGGAAGAAGGTAATTATGTTTGGCATGGCCAGATCAAACATACAGCACGTCAGAAGAACAAAATAACAGCTAAAACGCAGATATTTACGCATGATACTGCCTTTATAAATAATTTACATTTCAAAATATGCTACAAGCAGAACCAGACTTGGTTCCGCGGCATTTACAGATGCCGTGAACAGAACCTGTTCTAAGCTTCCCCAACCTGTACCAACGGTTCTCATACGTACCTCGTCTAACACTATTCTAACCTAATGTGCCTGACCTAACCTGATATAACGAAAGCCCGGTGCTCACTCAACAATTTTCGATGCCGCTAGCAGCCTAAAGCCAACTGCGTAGTCGTGGCCGAGACTTGAGCATGAAGTCTACAAACATCGTGCATTATTTATTAAAATATCAATCTTTGTATACAAGAACTGCTCATAATTCGGAACGACAGTCGAAAGGTCACAATTGCCTCTTGCTATGGTGTAAAAATTGTAATAGCGACTGAGACTTTGACAAGTTTTTTTATTCAGGTAAATTTTGTGCAAGCTGAAGCCGGGTCGTGGCTACGTAAACGGACTAGTTGATTTGCATCTAGACTGCTATCAGTAACGAAAGTTGTTACGTAGGCACAGGGCTTTACAGTGGTCGCTAGAATCGCAATTCAAGTTGCGTACAAGTACGTTTCAGATAAGGATAGGTTAAGAAACAGTAGAATATGGTAGTTATTGTTCACGACAACTGCAATGACCGCCGCCAAAACAACCACCGAAGTGAGTACGGCTCTCGAATAATCAGACACAGAAAAGTACAATCGACAAATACTACCACAAAGCACAGAAGTGCAAGCCCTCACCGTAAATAATTATGAATAAATAGTTCCGGAAACACAACGCCCATACGATTTGCATGTAAATTACAATAATAATTGATATTTTAAATTTATTTTTCTCCATAGAGAAGGCTTTCATACTGCATTAGTAAAATTTACAGTTGTAGGGACCTAGAAAAAATATATAATTACGGATATAAGTTCAATATATTACTTGTTTAACCGGTTGAACTACCATATTGGTAATCATAGCTACATACTTTTTTCAAGTATCGTAAAATTGCCAGGACCGATCCCACAAGACGTGAGCTAATACAATGAACTAACAACTTAATTAACGTCAATATAAGGCATGACCAACATTATTATCTCCCACTGGAAACTTACAAAAATGGGCAGTAGTCTTTGAAAAAGAGCGTCATGCGACGAAAGAGAGAAGACGGGCGTAGTAATATTGACCAACGAGACCAACTGATAGCCAGAATCTAGCGCACACTCAGCCAACAACTGCAGCACCCCGATAGCCAGCGAACACAAATTTTGAATATTTGCCAACATAATATAGGTACTGACGTAGAGTAGAAGAAAGAATACAACAATACTCACATATTCTTGGATGGTCCGTCGATGACGCTGGCCTTCCCAATCAACTCGATCCGGTATAAGCTAAACAATAGAAATTTACATAAACTTCAATATATCAGCACAAATCGACACTTTTTAGCAAGATAAAAATGAAATTACAATATCAAACAAAAGTCATTACCAGTCATGGTATAATGACATGCAATAATAATGAAACACACAAACGTTTATTAACATTACCCTCCTTGTCAAAAAACGTTCACAACACGTGCATCCGATCAGCTGGCGCTTAAAAACGTTTACTCACCTTTTGTTCTTGAATTTCATTCAGCAGAACCTGAAACAAAGAAAAATAATTAAAAAGTACCCGAAAAATAACCTACATAACTATAAACAACTAGCTGAATTACTCACCTCATAAGCTTTTTTGCAGGGACCAGCAGAAAGAAATTTAGCGATGATGTAGTACAACTCTGCGAAAGACAAGCACTTTGTTAGACACTGCTTCAACATGGAATTTTGTAAATATTTTCAACTGTTCAAAAAATTTTCAGCACAAAATGATTACTAGCAGTAAATAGCATGAAAAAAGAACTTTCAATTTTTCCCTCAAACGCACCGATTTCCATCTTCATTCACGAGATATTACAGAAGTTACAAATTCTACACAACGATGCACATTTTGATGCTTCTTGCTAGCGGTAGCTTGTGAACTGAGCCCGTCAACACACCAAAAGTAACACTATGCGCTACAGAATCTAGTTCAATTACCATGAAATGTACAATTACAGATCTTATTGTGATAAAATGATGCTAAATTTGAAGTTTTGTAACAACTTTTGTAGTTCATCATATTAATATATCGAAATAGAATATATTTTGAGATATTCCTTTCCAAACGTTGATAAAGTTTATTATGACCGTTTTCTTTGATACAAGAACATTGCTGAGCTATATTTTCATAGACAGAAAGTCAATTGTGTTTGTGAAAAATGAAATGAAGTCTTTTAACAGACCAAAATTACCAGAAATAGGACATATTTTACTAACATAACATAATGAGTATGAAGTGAAATAAGTTTACGTGTTTTGTTTTTTCAAGGTGGACTAATATAAACATAACTAGCGTGTCGGAACGTTTTGAGACTTATTCTTTGGAAGTGGAAGTACTCGTTTAAAATGTACGATTTCAGTCTAGGTATAGGCTAACTGTGTAAAATACTTTGTAATACAATAAACGAAAACTTTTGGTGTGTTTAAATTATTTTCTAAACGCTGCCGCCGTACTGACTTCGGTAACATGACTTTTGTGTGGCTAGCCTAGGCTGGCCATTGGCGAGAGACGTGGCTTCACAGTACACTAGGCTAATTAGCCTAGTTAAAACCTTCTGTCTAGTTTGCGTGGCGTCATGTTACTTGTTAGCCTAGGCTTAACAGTTAGGTTACAGACTTGAATTTTGAAATAATTCTAAATCATTCAGCACTTCTTGTCTAATTAGGATAATATAGACTTTGAAAGAAGTCCAATAGGGTAATGTCTCAATTGCCGAATGAAAAAGTCGTCGCGCGGTTTCTCACAACTCTACCTCCAACAGAATCGTGTTTACAACACGGTCTCTGATGTTGTTCTGTTGC
>LQNS02000226.1:9904169-9914993 GCA_001587735.2 Parhyale hawaiensis
CGGTAAACGTTTGTCCACAGAAATTTAACCTTGGTTCAGATGATTAATAAGCAATGACACTTTCTATCTCGCCCCGCCCACTTTCTACCTCGTCCCGCCTTCTTTCTTTGTCTCTCTGAGCTCCTCACGTCGTTGACGAGTGCGACTCCGTCACTGACGAACTACACTTTGAACTCATGCGTATTCTTAGCAAATTACAGGGAAAAAATAAGAGTTGGGAACCTCCTGACGTTGGACGTTTTCATAGCGAAATTGTTCACGAAATCGACTAGATTTTGTANTTGACGAGTGCGACTCCGTCACTGACGAACTACACTTTGAACTCATGCGTATTCTTAGCAAATTACAGGGAAAAAATAAGAGTTGGGAACCTCCTGACGTTGGACGTTTTCATAGCGAAATTGTTCACGAAATCGACTAGATTTTGTAGCGATATTAGGAATTGAATTTTTCCCTTAGAGGAAGAAAGACATTTTGCTAAACGTATCCAATCTATCCATAGCTCACTGCAAGGGAGCTGAATGTGCTAAATAGCGGCTACTTATGGAGTCGTACATCACATCTCATTTTGCGGACAAAAATAAAGAAAGTTCTCTGTGAGTGATAGTCTTCAGGCTAAATACTAATAACTATGCAATTGCACAGTGAGTTTCCGATCACGTTTTTCGAGCACTGAAGGGTTATACTAACTTCATCTAACTATTCTATGTACAAGCAGACTATTTATGTATCGAGCAGCGTAGTAGTTATTTCGATGGAGTCTGGAAACTGAGAAGTAGCTGGCAGCGTTGGTTCATAGGTTTCATCTTCAGTTATGAATGGCGTCGTATCCAAAGTAGGAGACTCGGTTGATTTTATCTTCTGGTTGTCCTGTTCCACTTCGCCCGGCACAGTCATCTGTTTCCCCATCCTCTGAGAAAAAAGTGAAACCGGTCCCTGTTTTATTATCGTTCCTTGTAAAGGCAATACCGGAGAAACGCTATCTCCTGCAGGAATTTCTTTATTAGCAGACGTTCCCTGCACAAGACTTAATGGCAGCGGTAGCGGCGGAGCGGCCTTATCGTCAACGACGGTAGCCACAAAACCGTCCGTGTAGTCGAAATCGTCGTTCTGAATCTGCTGGACGATATTCTTGAATCGTTTGGACTTTGGGACTGCGAGGTCAGCATCGGGCATCGTGAACCTGACGGAGGGCGGTAGGACGGAGTTCAGATCCGTCAGAGCGTCTTCTACGGCGCTTATAAGAGCGGCGCCTTCCTCTGGGTCGAGCTCCTTCGGTGCTGTGAGTCCTGCAGCTACGGGGCCGCCTGTGGATGACAACAAATGTTACTGGCCGAGTATGGATGGCAACACGTGTTTAAGTGACAAGTTATGGATGGAAACAGTTGTTTGACAAGGTGGAGATGACAGTAAGTGTTCAAATGATAAAATATGGATGAAAACAAGTTTTAGTGACAAGGCAGGCCAGGTAGTCGTTACTCATAAT
This sequence comes from Parhyale hawaiensis, assembly GCA_001587735.2. Taxonomy (NCBI): domain Eukaryota; kingdom Metazoa; phylum Arthropoda; class Malacostraca; order Amphipoda; family Hyalidae; genus Parhyale; species Parhyale hawaiensis. The sequence goes on from LQNS02000226.1 coordinate 9,905,656, forward strand.
AGCTATGGTCTGACAATTTTATCAAGGCAGTTCGGCAGTGGTCAAATTCCTCTATAGCGTTGCTAATTCTATGGGTATTTGTGAGATTTTGTTCGGCCCATATCTTAGCCCCGCCCTTTACCTGTATATAGAGAAATCTTAGAACTACCCACAGAATTGGCACCGCTACAGAGGAATTTGACCACGAGCGAACTTCCTTGATAAAATGGTCAGACTTTAATACTAACACGAAACAAACGTAAGTGAGGTCCTCAGTACTGCCAGATATACTCATTAGCTAACGGTGCTCCTCCGCTTCTGTGACGGGTATAAAATGAATGTAGTATAAAATGTACAATTATGCATTATACTGCGCTACACCCGCAGTAGCGGCAGACTATAGCGTCTGACTTCGACTCTCAAGGTCGCTGGTTCGTGCCCAGTTCCCAGCTGGGTATTGTCTTAGCGCGCTTGATGTGATCGGTCAGCATTCGGTCTGCATACTGCTGCGGGTTACTGACCTTCCCCAGCAATGGGGAGGGTTGGGGGGTCGCAGATATTGTCGCATGGAATCTTCCGCCACTGGCGCCATCGCTCTAGACATCTGTGGTCGACTGCAGCCGTATACTCCTCTGGAGCCTGTTGGTCTATATCTGCAGTACAAACCAGTGCATGCGGGTTTTACAGTCGGGGGTACAGTCAAGTTGACTTTACCTTTACTGTTCCCATGGGCGTTGACTCGTGCATGGGTTTCACGTCTCCCTTGACATTCTTTATGTCCCTTCTCTTTCTTTTCTTTGGTTCACAGTGTACCCTGTGAGTAGATAGGCTTAAACTAAGAGAATACTACTACTACTTACATTAACTATGCTAAAGAAAGTTTTTTTTTAATTGTTTCCACGAATGTTAGGCAGAAAAATTATTAATGGCACCAACCTCTTCCGTTTCTGAGGTAATGGGCTTCAGGGTTCTTGCGAGAGTGCCTTATCAGCGCCTTGTACACGTCCAGCACAGAGAACTTCCTGTCCAGGCCAATATCTAAGCCAAGGTCTGGCCCATCACCGCTGTCGATGTCGTTTGTCTCAATAGCAGAATCGTGTGATGGTCGCCGACGGCGAGGCTTATCTCGATGAGACCCACGCGGTCGGTGTGAACCTCGACGAGGCCCTTGAGATGAATCGTATGGTTCACGATAAGGGCGACGCGGTTCAAACGAAGAAACTCGTGGTTCGTTAGAAGAGGCACGCAGTTCGAATGAAGAGCCGCGAGGTTCGTTAGAAGAGCCACGCGGTTCGTGTGAGGAGCCACGGGGTTCGTAAGAAGAGCCTCGCGGTTCGTATGAAGAGCCACGCGTTTTGTGTGAAGAACCACGTGGTTCGTACGACGACCGACGTGTCTCCTGCGAAGAAGCATCTTCACGTCGAGGCTCCTGTGATGACAAACGAGCGCGAGAGGAACTGGTGAGCTCCTCTGTTGGTGACAGCATCGTTGACTGTGACTTCGAAGCTGAGGTATCCATCCTGCATGTATCAAACAAACGCACTCATGTGACAGGGAAATAGTTATGACTAATATAGACAAGCAAACGTAAATATGTCATTGAATTATTCACGAAAGCATAATTTCAACAGTATAATGGGATTTCATTTAGCAAATTTTTTCAACGCACGTAATGGCAAAATTTGGATATTTGGTCTTTGCGGAAATAGTTTCTCCAACATAGACAACTTGGTTAAAACTTGATTTTTCTTGGGAAACTGGAACAGTTTTGCGAGTTTTGCACGATTCCGTGGTTGCGTTTTTAAACGCTACATGCTTCAGCTATGAATTTGGTACGACTGACATGCTGGCAAGATGGTGTCGCACCAAGGAGTAATAATACCGGGAGAACCTGACACACATACGAAGAAAAAGTACGGGCATGAAATGACATTTTTCGGACTAAGCAGTTGCTGCACACGCTCAACATTATGTGTATAAAACTATTGCATTATCAATATTGAAGTGCTCTATCTATATGCTTGTCTTATAGAACGTACTACTAGTACTTCCTGAGCGCATCTTAAAGGCAACATATATATGCTAAAAAAAAAATGAAATGCAGGTAGCGAGCAGCGAGCGCTGCGGCTGCTAGGTCAGAAAAAAAAGTCATTTCACGCGCGTTCTTTTTCTTCGTATGTCTGTCAAGTTTTCCCGTTATTTTTACTCCCTGGCGTCGCAAGTAGCTTGACAACCTGTCATACAGTGGTTGAAACGCTAGATAGTACCGTTTATGAAAACTTGGTCAGAAATATTCCACTATTTCGGGCCACTCAGAACCAAAGTGAATAGAGAACTCGCAAGTAACCAAAATAAATCTACGCGTGACGTCTCTGTTCGTCACAACAGCAGATAATTCCTTCGCAACGAAGAGGGTATTTCGCTCACTTTGGCTCAGAACTATCCCAACCAGCTTATGAAGGATCGATTAAATAAGAAGTGCACTTCAAAATTTCCCTTCACTGCTATTCAAACAGATAAACTCACCTCCTCGAGAAGCGGCCGTAGTCTGGTTTCTTGCTATAGAGATTAATGTGCAGTGTAATGGTATGCTGGTTATCCGAGGAAATAACTTGTGGCAGCAATTCCTTTGTTTCCTCCTGCCGCTTCCGATCTTCATCCCGTCTCTTGCGATCATCATAAATACTTCGGTCTCTGTATCGGTCCCTGTCATCATCATATCGAGGTCTCTCATAGGTCGGTGGGCGTTCCCTACCGGAATCTCTATCATCTGGCCGTGAGTACCTTTCACGACTACTGTAGTGGGGTTCATCTCTGTATCGAGATCTGTACTCCGGCGGTGGGGAGTATCTGTCTCTCTCGTACCTTTCCCTGGAGCTCGGATGATGGGAGTCAGGTCTGTGAAATTCGTCACGATAAATAGGCCTTCGAGTGCGGTCACGGTCTTCAGACTCATCCATGATGTAATACTTCGATTCGTATTTTGGTTTATAGTTATCACTCTCTCGCCTACCGACTGGATACACGTCCAACATAACTTTTATGGGTTTCACTTGAGATTTCTTATCTGAATATTGTGAAGATCGATAATCCTTAGCGGGGGAGCTGGACTCTCTGCTTGCCGGGGGATCTTCGATTGACTGAGCGTATCTCAGTGGTGGAGGATTGTCACTGATGTGGACCACGGAGCCATCGTCATTGAAAATCACTTCGTCGTCGCCATCGAGGAAGTCCAAGGGAAGTTTCACACGTGGATGACCACGCTCCCTTTTTGGCGGCAAAATTATTTTTGTTTTCGGTGGTCTACGAAACTTTACCACATTTTTCGGCCTTGTCTTACCCCGAGCGTTAGAACTCGATCGTCTTTCTTTGCTTCGATTGGGAGGGCTCTTTACAAATGTTGGCTCAAGGATGTGATCTTGATTGCCAATTTTGAAACCTTTCGGTATTCGTCTCTGCCTGGAATATGCAACCGTAGGCTTGTTATTCTTACCAGTCATATGATGAATGATATCCTGGATATTTTCTGCTGATTTTGGGTACCGGAACTCGGGCGGCGGAACATGAACATCGCTGTTGCGGGGCCCACGATGGTTGCCGTATCGCCTTGGGCGTTGGCTTTCCATGCCAACGAGCGGCTCACGAGTATTTAAGAAAGGGGAAGGACCTGGTGTACCTGGCCGGTAGGCCCCTAACGGAGCAGACTGAGGTGGAAGCGCCTTTAGTCCATCCGGTAATGGCCGACCGCGCATGAGGTTAGGTCTCCTTCTTTGTGGCCCATTTATCCGTCGCCTGCCACTACCATCCATTCTCCGTCTGTTTGGTCTTCGAGTAGGTCTCAACGGCAAGCTTGGCACCGCTCCTGGGGGCAATCGCAGACGTCTGTTGGCCACCATTTTGTCCTTTTCTGCAATGTTCAATAGAGTTTCTATAATTTCAGATTCGAGTTTTTCGAGCGATGGATTGCGTTCCCCTCTAACACCTCCTCCTCCAGGTCTTATCCCGCCACCAGTCATTCTTTCGAAAGACCTCCTCGACCCAGGGGTTCTTAAGTTCTCATACGAGTTAACAAACATTGGATTAGCAACGTGAGTAGGGGTAAATGGGCTAGCTGTGCTGTCAGATCGATCAATTGGCACATTTTCGTAAGGAGTCTCAATGGGCCCATTTACGTGTATGGGTGGTAGTACATAGTCATAATCTCCAGCACCAGTATCTGTCCTCTCACCCGGTCTACCAAAGGAGGGAGGTTCCACGCTTGTTGCTTTCATTTCAAAGAGATGTGGAGGCGACGTCCTAGACCCAAACGGGTTATCCGGGTTATGGTGGACTGACGGAACATTTCCAGAGGCGAAGTGGTCCTCGCCAGATGCGACAAACGGAGGCAAGTAAGTGATGTCAGACGGATTGCTGGGTGACAGGTCCTGGTCATCGGGAACAACAAACGGAGAATCAGGAGTCAGTTTGACCACTGATACAGTTTCTTCGTTCTTAATTGGATTTTCATACACATACTCGACGATCACAGAACCGTCTTCGACGCCGGTGTCTTTTGGTTCGATAATTAAATTTCCGTTGGAGTCTCGCGTGATGTGATCCATGCTTGTTTCAACGCTGTCGAGATCTGGCTCGAATTGACTCAATATGCCGTCGAAAGAGTCTGCAATATCTTCTAAGTTCCTGTTCGGAGTGTCATAAGCCCGGCTGGTGTCGTAGGGATTGACCACCACGTTGTCAAAGCCAGTGTCATCTCTGTCAAAGCTTGAGTTTGGGTCGTCATCTTTGTGATTTTCGTGGGAATTGTCAAAGAACGTCTTTGTTGTGTCATTTTTACCAAAGTCTGGTAAATTTTTGTCAATAAGAAGAGGATCTTCAGGGTTGTCGAAACTGAAGACATCCAGCGGAGCAGATTCGCCCATGATGCTGGCGACTATCAAATAAAACTGTAGAACAGAAAAAGAAAAATAAGAACACATCGCATCATCCTACAGATTAGACAGAATAAACTGACAGTAGATAAAAATGAAGAAATCAAAGCATTCACTTCAGAAATAGGCTATATGTTTTTAATACAAAGATTCAAATGCAGCACAACAGAAATAGATGCTACTTTTACTACAGAGTAGAAACTACTGCAATACTTACCACGAAAATAAGTCCTAGAGAAAGGAAGATGCCAAACGAAACTTTGAAAGCCCGGCAATATTTTTTACATGACGTTTTCTGTGGCTCAGGCGGCATATCCTGGTCCTCCAATTGCCTAAGCCTATCTTCGATCTGCATTTCCCTTCGTTGCCGCTCTGACTCTGTGAACTGCTCCAATGCCCGGACTCTTCTCATCTCTGCCTCATCCATTTCCATCTGTATCCGAGTCCGCCGTGCCCTCTCGGCGGCTTCTTCGGTAGAGATCCGCAAGCGTTCGGCCTCTGCGGCATCTTCTCGGATTTTCCGTAACCTTTCGACCTCCAAGGCCTCCTCCTCCCGGGCCCTCTGCAGGGCGTTGAGCGAGAAGGGCCTCCTGGCCATGGTGGCGCTGGCGAGCTCGTTCAACTCCTCCCTGGCAAGGATCAGGGGCAGCAGGTCGTTCTGGGATCGGCTTGCGGCTTGGCGGGAGTCCCGCTGGTTCAGCGAATTCAAACTAGCGTCCCGTAATTCTTCCTCGAGTCTGGAACAAAGTACCCAATGAACTCTGGAATATCTTTTGGTAAAGCTAAAGCAGCACCAGAGCGATCGGCAGTTCATTACAAATTCGACCATTATTGGTTCCAAGCTGTCATCTCGCAAAATTACGAGCAACCACAAAGTAGCTAGCCTGTTTACGGGGCACCTCTTCCACAGAGATTGAACGAATATATAGTCCTCAATGTATTGAGATCCTCATTATTTTATGCAGTTTTATAGCGCTACAGGTTAGAAAATGTTTCTTCTGGGTACTTGCTAAATGTACTCTTGCATCGAGAGTACCAATATAGAGTGCCTGGAAATGAAAATATAGAAGTTAAATAATGAACTGCCTAAAAGCAAGGGGGCCTACATCCAGAACTAGCTGTATCAATTTATTTGTAGCAACTTAGATAATAATGATGATGAGGTAGTTATTCAATCAATTTTGCCACGTGAGTGATGGCATACGACATAGTGCAATAAATCAAATTTTGAGCAAGTATTTCAGGCCCACTAGTCTTTCTCAATTGAAAATTTGCCTTTATTAGCTGTTAGCGCATTTCTTACGAATAATATTGAGAGTTGCGCTCGTGCTGCCTCCAGGCAAATAATAAAAAAACAAACTAGAGCTGCTCTCCGAGAGCGCAGATCTCCGCCAAGCAACGCAAAAATAACTAACAGATTTTTAGGTAGGACAAAGTTAACAGACGACGGACTGATGGATCATCCCCAAAATTTGGTCATCTGTTCTTCGTGGCACTCCTAACAGTACCTGTAAATTTGACTAAGATTCATCCATAGCTTTTGAGTTATAATGTTGCTAAAAGCCAGAAAGAGAAATCAATATAAAAACGACTACAAAAACATTATATTATTACGTAACATTATAAAACCTGGCGTATGCAAAGAAAAGTTTTCTCCGATTGACAGCCCTACTGCAAGGCAATATAAAATTATCGCAATCGCTTATCATGCGGTCATCAAAGCACTTAACAAACCTTTTCTTTTTGGAAGTAGAGAGTAGCTTTAGGAACTGCTTTGCAAAATTGCCTTTGGATGGGGACTTCCTGCGAGGGCTGGGGGAACGAGAGGCAGTCCTCTCAGTGTAGCCGTCACTGCTGCTGGCGTGTCTTCGTCTCTGGTANTTTGTCAATAAGAAGAGGATCTTCAGGGTTGTCGAAACTGAAGACATCCAGCGGAGCAGATTCGCCCATGATGCTGGCGACTATCAAATAAAACTGTAGAACAGAAAAAGAAAAATAAGAACACATCGCATCATCCTACAGCTTTGACAGAATAAACTGACAGTAGATAAAAATGAAGAAATCAAAGCATTCACTTCAGAAATAGGCTATATGTTTTTAATACAAAGATTCAAATGCACCACCACAGAAATAGACGCTACTTTTACTACAGTGTAGAAACTACTGCAATACTCACCACGAAAATAAGTCCTAGGGAAAGGAAGATGCCAAACGAAACTTTGAAAGCCCGGCAATATTTTTTACATGAAGTTTTCTGTGGCTCAGGAGGCATATCCTGGTCCTCCAGCTGCCTAAGCCTATCTTCGATCTGCATTTCCCTGCGTTGCCGCTCTGACTCTGTGAACTGCTCCAATGCCCGGACTCTTCTCATCTCTGCCTCATCCATTTCCATCTGTATCCGAGTCCGCCGTGCCCTCTCGGCGGCTTCTTCGGTGGAGATCCGCAAGCGCTCGGCCTCTGCGGCATCTTCTCGGATTTTCCGTAGCCTCTCGACCTCCAAGGCCTCCTCCTCTCGTGCCCTCTGCAGAGCGTTGAGCGAGAAGGGCCTCCTGGCCATGGTGGCGCTGGCGAGCTCGTTTAACTCCTCCCTGGCAAGGATCAGGGGCAGCAGGTCGTTCTGGGATCGGCTTGCGGCTTGGCGGGAGTCCCGCTGGTTCAGCGAATTCAAACTCGCGTCCCGTAATTCTTCCTCGAGTCTGGAACAAAGCACCCAATAAACTCTGAAATACTAGATCTCAAACTAAGAGTAAATAATCAAATTAACATGAGTCGACATTTGAAAAAAACGTTTACTTATTCCCGAAACGTAAGCGTTTTTTTAAATGTCGACTCATGTTAACTCTGAAATATCTTTTGGTAAAGCTAAAGCAGCACCAGAGCGATCGGCAGTTCATTAAAAATTCGACCATTACAAATTCGACCATTATGGGTTCCAAGCTGTCATCTCGCAAAATTACGAGCAACCCACAAAGTAGCTAGCCTGTTTACGGGGCACCTCTTGCACAGAGATTGAACGAATATGTAGTCCTCAATGTATTGAGATCCTCATTATTGTATGTAGTTTTATAGCGCTAGAGGTTAGAAAATGTTTCTTCTGGGTACTTGCTAAATGTACTCTTGCATCGAGAGTACCAATATAGAGTGCCCGGAAATGAAAATATAGAAGTTAAATAATGAACTGCCTAAGAGCAAGGGGGCCTATACATCCAAAACTAGCTGTATCAATTTATTTGTAGCAACTTAGATAATAATAATAATGATGAGGTAGTTATTCAATCAATTTTGCCACGTGAGTGATGGCATACGACATAGTGCAATAAATCAAACTTTGAACAAGTATTTCAGGCCCACTAGTCTTTCCCAATTGAAAATTTGCCTTTATTAGCTGTTAGCGCATTTCTTACTAATAATACTGAGAGTTGCGCTTGTGCTGCCTCCAGGCAAATAATAAAAAACAAACTAGAGCTGCTCTCCGAGAGCGCAGATCTCCGCCAAGCAACGCAAAAATAACTAACAGATGTTTAGGTAGGACAAAGTTAACAGACGACGGACTGGCGGATCATACCCAAAATTTGGTCATCTGTTCTTAGTAAAATTTCTAACAGTACCTGTAAATTTTATTGAGATCCATCTAGAACTTTTGAGTTATAATTAATGTTGCTAAAACACAGACCGACAAATCGATAAAAAGACGACGACAAAAACATAATATTATTACGAAACATTATTAAACCTGGCGTATGGAGAGAAAAAGTTTTCTCCGAGTGACAGCCCTACTGTAAGGCAAGATAAAATTATCTCAATCGCTTATGATACGGTCATCAAAGCACTTAACAAACCTTTTCTTTTTGGAAGTAGAAAGTAGCTTTAGGAACTGCTTTGCAAAATTGCCTTTGGATGGGGACTTCCTGCGAGGGCTGGGGGAACGAGAGGCAGTCCTCTCAGTGTAGCCGTCACTGCTGCTGGCGTGTCTTCGTCTCTGGTACTTGCGCCTGCAATATTATTAAAAGAACGTACTTTCGTAGTTAATTTTTTATTTATTTTTGGAGGGGGGGGAGGCAGCCTGGTTGCAAGATTCAGGATGAAAGTTGTCGTGAATTGGTGGTGAAACGGAGAAAATCCCTGGATACGTACAATATTGGTCAATATTTCTACAGATTGAGAGAAATACTAAGATACGGGAATTTGCAAGATACAGACACGTCATAATACCTTGACTTGTTGAGAGATAAACACAGAGTATTAATAATCTAACTTCGCCTATAAATGCTGATGGGCATTGATTGCCGTGCATGCAGTGTACATGCCCGATAACGGTTTCTATTTGCCTTTTAAGGATAGACATTCGAGGATGATTTGGTTGTGTGAAGAACAGGAGAAGCAGTGAGTGCAGAGAGTCAATTTGAGAGTCGCTTGTACGATGTACTTTTC
>LQNS02000226.1:9915387-9960605 GCA_001587735.2 Parhyale hawaiensis
CCGATAACGGTTTCTATTTGCCTTTTAAGGATAGACATTCGAGGATGATTTGGTTGTGTGAAGAACAGGAGAAGCAGTGAGTGCAGAGAGTCAATTTGAGAGTCGCTTGTACGATGTACTTTTCGCCGACTGCTCCATAGAGTGGAAACCCATCGTTATCGCCATGCATCTGAATGGCACGGATGCAGATGCACCGCCTATTGAACCCCGCACAGGCTGTGAACTGTCGCTTTTGGTGTCTCTGTGTGTCTGTGATGATTTGTTTGTTCGTATGTTTGTTGCTGTGTTTGATTTTATGTTTGTTAGTGCAATAACTCAAAAAGTTTTTAGTGAATCTTTATGAAACTTGCAGAAATTGTTAGTATTATTAAAAGACATAAATGATTGAATTCAAGTGCAGATCGGCTTATTTGTTTCCATGTTTGAGTTGTGTTTGCCATAATGTTTGTTATGCAATAATTCAAAAACACTTGAAACTCTCTTTATGAAATTCACAGGGGTTGTTAGTAATGTTAAAAGACATAAATGATTAAACTTTGTTGCAGATCGTTGGTTCGTTTGTTTGTTTGATTTATGTTTGTCGTAATGTTTGTTAGCAGTATAACTCAAACAGTTATGAAAGGATTTTTAAGAAATTGCAGAAATTCTTAATACTATCAAAAGGAACAAATGATTAGATTTCGAAGTTGATACAAAAGAAATCATGGTTTCAGAGCCAATTTGAATTTTTCGTTACCGTTGCCTTACGTGGCGGAGGTATGCGCTGTCAGAGTGCTCTAGTTTACTGATATAATTGTATCTCTCGTGTTACGCTCCGATGGGAACAAAGGGGCACATAGGAATGCACCTTTTCTTTTCATTGGAGCGACAAAAATAGGAGCTTATGTGCATCCGGAGGTGCAGAAAATATTCGAGAGATACTTGAGTGCCTGCTTCATGATGCTTCTCAACAGAACTGAAATCGGCTGCCTTCAACTCTTATAATGTTTTAGCAGGCAGTTGTAGTACGTCCATCATCACTGCATCAGTGCGCTAATTATGATCACAGAAAAAGTATCGTCGCACATTATGCACCGTCAGTTCTGGCGGAGAAGTGCATTAGTGCGACGATAATAAAAGGATATTCCGATGACCCATTGTGCAATGGAAATGAAAAAGATCTTAGGATAATCTACCTTAGGACGAAAATAAGGATTTCCTGATGATCCACCCTATGATGAAACAAAACTAATTTCCCGTTCAGAAATATACATAACGAAAATGAAAGGATTTAATTATGATCCCACCATACGACGAGATAAAAAAGACCTCATGTTAATCCACCCCAGTTAACAGTTTGAGTTGCTTTTACGTAGACAACACGTCATGTTTTGCTTGCTCAGAGTGATAAGCACGTCGATCTGTGGACTCCAGGTAACGTTGTTAGCACGTTGTGCCAACCAAGTTGTGTGACAACGTACTGACAACATTATAACAAAATTCATGACTACCTGACATTGTGATTTCAACTCCAGATAACGGTGTTAACACGTCGTATCACAACATACTGTATCAAGGGACCGCCCGGTGCAAGGTGCTAAGGACGAGCCCAGCACGTTGTGATACGACGTGTTAACAACGTTATCTGGAGTCCACGAATCAACGTGCATAGCACGTTGAGCCACAGCTCACAACGTTGATTCTACGTCGTTTGTTAGCGGGGACTTCAACGTAGTGCATAACTGAATGGGTCCCTAAGCTAGGCAACCTGTGGTAAAACGAGAGGATCCTCCCAAAAACCCACCTCGACCTACTGCGAGGCGACAAGGATCTTCTCCGGTACCGTCTTGGTTTGTCTGACTCCCTCCGAGGGGAGTTCGGTGACCGTCTCCGGGGTGGGGGTGAGGACCTGTGCCGTGGAGAGTCTGGGGATCTTTCTCTGGGGGGAGACCGACGTCGTGGGGAGTTGGACCGGTCCCTGTGGTGGTGGTGATGCCGGTGGCTGTGACGATGGTTCTGGTTAAGCTGTTTACGGTACCGCTGAGGTGACAAAGACCGAGCCCGGTGGAAGTTGTTTTCGTGGTGGTGATGGTGAACTTTTCTGTGGTTAACGATGTGCTCGCTATTGGGTCCGTGCTCGTGTCGCCCCATCGTATAGACCTGCGGACAAGGAAATGATCAAGTACCGTAATTTGTTTGCAGTGTAGGACAAGAGTTAAGATACATTTTATAATTGATACAAATAATTTTCCAAGTTTCGAAGTGTATAATAGTAATAACTAAATATTTACAGTATTGAATAAGAGTTGGGAAATGCTGGTGAAACTATACACACAATTTTCTAAATTCCCATTTGCGCAATAGCAACTAAAGCACTCTGAGAGCGCATACCTCCGCCAAGTAAGGCAACGGTAACGAAAAATTCAAATTGTCTTTGAAACCATGATTTTCTAGGTATCAAATCCAAAATATAATCATTTGTGCCTTATGATAGAATATATTAACAGTTTCTGCCATTTTCTTTTTTTAAGATCCGTTCATAACTTTTTGAGTTATGCTGCTAACTAACATTATCACAAACATGAATCAAACATACAAACGAACAAACCGAAGTGCACCAAACTTTAATCATTCATGTCTTTTAACATTACTAATAATTCCTGTGTGTTTCATAAAGATCCGTGCTATACTTTTTGAATTATTTCGCTAATAAGCATAAAGTAAAACACAGCGACAAACAAACAAACAGATCATCACAAAAACTTGGTCATTTACTCTTCGTGATACACCTAACAATTTTTGTAAATTTCATAAAAATCTATCCATACCTTTTTGAGTTATGGAATTGAGAAATATGAGGCAGACACAAACAAACAAACAAACAAACGGATGGACGGATTTTCACCAAAAGTTAATCATCTATTTCTCCTAACATACCTAACAATCCCTGTAAATTTCGTCAAAATCCATCCGTAACTTTTCGAGTTTTCCTGGTGACAGAGATAAAGACAGATAGACAAACAAACAGGCCCGACGAAAACATAACCTCCTTGGTGGAGGTAATAAAGTGCTTTGTATTCAGTACTAAATAAAAATTGAGAAATATCTTATAAATAATTCAAATAAAGTTGCTGGTTTTCAAGTGTGCAAATTATAGTACAATAGTGATAAAATAACAATTTCACTATTAAAAATAACTATTTTCACTGAATATTATATTCTGAAACAAATTCGAAACTAGGCATATCATTCTGAAAGTTACCCTTGAGTCAAATAGTTACTAGAAATAAAGTAACTTGCGTGCTTTATTGAACAATATTCATAAACTTTGTTTGGAAATTATATAAGTACACGGTAGTTTTCCAAGTTTTCATGCACATGCAAGACACAAAGTAACTAATTTTCAACCAAGGAGAAAATTGTTCTTCGCGCAATGCAGTCGAACTTAAAGTTCGTCTGTGTACGCTATTAATATTGCTATCTTTAAGTCCTGCCTGGAATTTTTCAGTATCATCAATAGCCAGTATTTTGTTTCTTTTTAACTACTCATGTACATATTCAGTACCTTTCTTTTAAGTTTCTTTCATATCAGCAACTTGAGGAGTTTCCGATTTCCTCTCTTGCTAGTTAGCTTATTGTCATGAAAATAGGTGCGGCTGGTCATAATAACAGAAGGAAGGTTTGACGAAAGGTAAATTAATAATTATTTAATTACTACACTTCTCTGGTCAAGAGTTTTCTCTCCCATCACTAATTCCCGCATGTTATCTCTTGTTTGTTCATTAAACACATTTAACTTTTATTTTTATCCTGAGTGTTGAGTATTTAAGGACACTGAGCCTTTTAGGCATGCACTTTCTGGCTTTTATTTCACGACGCAGTGGTTTGGGGAAACTCTTTTTAGAGGGACATATTATTCCTCTATGCAGCTTATCGTTGGTTCCGAGTAATAATCATAATAAGCCTAATAATGGATGCACACGCGGCTGACCTGCTTTCTCTTGGCTATCTTATTCCCAACCGCGCAGTTCCGGAAAGAATTACATGCAAATAAATACAGTATAAAAATGTAACAGTGATTGTCAAAACTGGCACATATGATTATGTGTACCGTATATGTGTTTCCAGTCAAACACCAAAACTCATTTAATCGACCATTCAGACTATGTACATATGTCCTCAGAATATATTCAGGCTTGAGGTACGCGGTTCCCATAGCTATTATCATTTAGCCTAATTTTCTTGTAGTCCTCTCACCCATTACTTTGATTCACACACTTTACATCACTGATATTGTTTGGGATGCGAAGGCACCAAATTGTCCTAACTATGACTATCTTTTGAAAAAAATTATCTCATATTTGAAAGAAGCTCTTTTACGACAGAGATGCAGCACTGAAATGCCATCTTGAGCATCAGTAACTGTAAAATCCTGTAAAATACATACTAAGGTTTCGCATATTCAGCGGATGCGAAAATGGTTGTGTGTAAATCAGTAATGATCAATTCAGTAACATGTATTGAATTAAAACTACAAGTAGCAGGTATCGATCAGTAAAGTCTACTGCTTGCATCTCTCGAGGAAAACAATTTTATTAAAATCTCGTTAATGTAGCAACAATATCGAAACATTAAACGATTAATACGCATTGATATTTCTGAGTGTTGAATTATGAGGCATAATTAAGAGTTAGTTAATAACAAGGAAGATGTTGCTCCTCCATGGAGTTAGTGTTACGTAATAATTAGCTAGATGCTACAGCACGGTTAAATGCTATTCAACAAAAGCAAGATGGTATTGCACAGTTAAGTATCTTTTAATAATATGTAAGACGTTACTGTAGGGCTAACTGTTACCTAGCAATAAGCTAGATGGTACTGCATTGTTAAGTGTTAAAAGGAAGGAAGTGGTTGTTGCATACAGATTTCTTGCATAGTTCGCTCATGAAGTCGATATAAAATGATTGTATGTACAGTGGATCAGCTTCACTAAGTGCGGGCTATCCACAATGTAAACAACACACAAACTAAACAATGCAGTTAACACACATATCTGAAAGATTTTTTTGCTGTCAAAAGAGTCTGGAGAAAGTCCGATGAAGGTAATTTGGGACGAGCCCTGGTGAATCAAAAACGCGTCCAGCGCTGCCCACTGGGCCCAGCCTGCGCGACTGGTCTGGGCAGCTGATAAGCAGTATCTTGTACGCATACCATTGGCCCCATAATTTCATAGATACTTCAAAACTGGTCATTAAAATTTGCTTCTACAGAAGTTGCCCTCAGTCAATTATGTATGCAGTGCATAGCACTGGCAAGCAAGTGCTAACTTTGAGGCCACTGCGAATTGTTAACGATTGGAAAAAAGTTTAACATGCCTGGTGGTGTTCGTAATTTTGTAAATGGCCCAGTGCAGAGCATCCAAAACCCAAGGTTTATATTTATGCACATTCTATATTGGTACTGGGTATCTCTATCACCATTGTCTTCCAAATTCCTATGCTGACGCTCTTTCTGAAGCATATCCACACCGAAAAAGAGAAATTCCCGAAACGTAGTAGAATGGTGTAGTTTAATTTAATTGGCAGTATATATCATAGTACAACTTTTCAGTCTTTTATGTCCATGCGAAAGACTCTCCGTATTATGACGGCTGCTCAGGCAGGGGGCACGCTCTTGATCAATGGCAAGTTCCTATTCGTAGCGTTCTAGCTTTCCTTACCCTCGCAGTAGCAGGAAGTTAGAGCGCTGGATTCTTAGGTGCAAAACTCGGAAGTTCGAGACTGCTTGCCAATCAAGTGAGCTCCTACGGCACTTGGCATGCTGAGTCAGCTTTCGGCGCTCGCACACCATTGCGGGGGCACTGACCAGAACCAGAATTTGGATAGACAGGAGTTTTACTTGTTGCATGAGAGCTTTCCGTCTCTCACAATCTACAGTCGACTGCAGCCGTGCAAGCCTCTGGGGCTAGTTTGCATGTATCTGCAGCACGAACTAATGCATATGGGGTTCGCAGTTGGGGTGTGCGGTCAAGTTGACTTCCACAACTTCACCTCTGCGACTTGAGAGGAACGTTGTCCATTTTATGCGGAAAACTACGCATCCTTTTTGCTATAGAAATTAATCATTTCTAAAAACATTGATTGATGAAAGCTCTCGGCTTTGCACGGCCTAACTGGAAAAAATAACATTACTTCAGCGACTAAAGCGACCGCTAACCGTAACACCTACAATAAAAACGGGTCAGGATCACTGGCCGTTTTGAGCCTCCAAAAAAGAGCTGAGTGCAGGGAAAACTATCAGCATAAAAATACCAGCCAGCTCCTCTGTTACCCATGTAAGAAAGTCTGCGATGTTGCCGCCAGCCACTGCGACTGTAGTCAGTGTTGCAACTTACTAAACCGGTAAAACTCCAAATAACTAAAACAACTACAAAAAATTTTCTCGATTGATTGAATACCATCGAGTTGTTACGAGAAGCCTCAGTTTAAGAACTGTTTAAGAAGAAATATAAAGAGAGGGAAACATGATATAACTGAAGTATAAGAGAAAGCGACCTATTACCGATTGGGCTAAACCGGAATCCGGTGTTCCGGAATCGGGCGCAACTGCAAACCCCGCTGGAGACGCCGCATCTTCGCTGCCCCCCAGACTCGCAAAAAGCTGAACAAGCACTTTAATTGATAGCGAAGGTATCAAATAACTCGAATCGCAACCCGTGTTTTGTCTCGAAGAAACTCGTAGCACTTCAACAAATGGCGTAGGCTGATAGAGCGTTGGTGACGGTAGTTACTGCATGCAGAAAGTGGGGCGGTGGAGAACACGTGCAGTTTTGGGAAGTTTCAGCAGTCTCAGGTAGCCTAATTAACCCTTTATCACTTAATCTTGCCGTTCTCGTAGGACTAATATTATTTAGTTCGTGGCATATAAGAAACTTATTGAGAGAGATAATAAGCGTGGGAAACTAGAGCCTATGCGGGAAATCGAACGCTCAGATTCGTCCCTGCGTTTAATTTTATTATTGCCAACACAATAACTCAAAAATTGGGAATGGATCTTTATGAAATTTACAGGAGTTGTTAGTAATGTTAAAGGACATCTGTGATTAATTTTGGTGATGATTGTTAGGTCTGCATGTATGTTTAACTAACTTTTATCAGGATGTTTGTTAGCAGCATAACTCAATAAGTTATAAACGGAGCTTCAAGAAATTTATTAAAACTGTTAATGCAGCTGAAAAGCACAAATGATAAGATTTTGGCTTTGATACAAAGAAAGCCATGGTTTCAGAATCAATTTGAACTTTTCGTTACCACTGCCTTGCTTGGCAAAGGTAGGCTCTCTCAGAGTGCTCTATAGTTGATCTTGATTTCCTGGTTTCATTTCTGGTAGCACTGGTATTTAATCGGCGAAGGTAAACTGGTTGAGCTCCTTTTTTAATGAGCGGAGACCAAGCAAACAGGTGCAATGTAACTAAGTTCTGTGGCAGAGCCGCGACCAAAGGTAAGAATCATTGCAGCAGAGGTGGGCAGTGCGGCCAATTCCAACTTTGTTACAAGAATAGAAATGTCGATAGCTTGAGGCTGTTCTACGTATCAACTCAGGGTAACCCATCAATTCTCACACTATACACACGAATTGTGCGTGCGCGTTAACAACATGAGCTTTTCGATATATTTTGCTCGCAATGGTTACAAAACTCTTCGGCAATTACTGGAGTTAAATAATGCACGTGCTTTGCTGTTTTAGCTATATATAGGGTGAGAACAAATTAAAAAATTATTAGAAGATATTGAAACAACAGCAACACCTTCATTAAATAGAGGTGGGCATCGGCGGCCCAGCGCCACAGCAATAACCAAAGGCCTGAAGTTGCGTCCACGGGTATTTTTATACTTGTTGGCTGCAGGTGCTCACTTCATCCAAGAGTTAGAGCTCTATTAACAGTGCAGTCCTACTCTCGAATAAGATGATAGTAAGTAATAATATATCAGTACCATAATGTGTACACAGCGAGAAATCTATAGCTAATGCAACCATGTTGTGGTAAGTACGGTCTGAAACTTTACTCAGCTTTGAGTTTTGAGAAAATTTCAAACGCGTTTGCCTAGTGACTGATGCCTGAAGCTTAATTCGAAATAGCAAATTGAAAGCGTAGTTTTGAAGCTGACAGCAGTTCGGCATAGCATCAAGGGAAGCCCGGGTTCGATCCCGGACGGTACGCTACGGATTTACATTGCGTGGAGCACTCCAGCACCGAGAGGTGAGGCCAAGTACGGCGCGGGATCCCAAATTGACTCACATCACGGACTGCTTTTCCTGCTCTTCACGCTACCAGTTCTTAAAAATTCTAGAACTAAGGCTATAGAAAACTCGTTAGGTGTATCCACTACATGCGAGATTATAAACAGTACTTACTTTTATTATTGTTATTATTTTTATTTGATCTAAGCGTGCATATCGAAAACAAATGCTGAAAACATCTTAACCCTTTCTCTAATGAATTAATCTGCCTATTTCGCAGGAATATAATTATTTGACATGTTGTTCATAGGCTACGCTGTGAGAGAATGGGTTTAACAGGTAACAGTAAACTCGCTTCTACTTAACGCGGGCCATGGCCACCACCGATCGGCAGACTACAGCAAATGCGCTGCTACATGCAGTGGCGAGGCGGCGAGAGACAAGTGCTGTAGAGGACATAAATCCCGCTTTTACTCAACAATTTATTGCTTTCTACATGGATCGTTGGAGGGAAATTAAAGAGAATGGAACGGATGAACATCGGTGATGTAGTTACGACTGCAGGATAAATTACTTGGATTGTTAGTTACATCATAAATTTGGTAGCTACGAGACAGTGCTGCAAAGATTCAACAGCTTCTTGTCTAAAGTAACCATCGCCTGTCGTGTGAATGGAAGTCTCTGAAGTCACCAAAAAACGTGTAAAGCTTTTTTCGATTTTTAATGTCATTAATTTTCTGCTTTTAACTTTTGCCTTTGAAGCGCACCTATACGACAGAGAGCCAAGAAGCTCCTCTTTTACCCCCTGCACGACTCATTCGAGCCTGTTTATTATGTAATTATAATGAAATTTCATGTTAACACTTGGTACATAATCTGTGTTGATCAATTAACGAAGTTGGGTAATCATGTATTAAGCATAGTTAAGTGAAATGCATACGATTTAAGCAATGTTAATTGCAAATAAATATAAGTAACAAAGTAGAATGGAAATGCTCTATACCGTAAAAAAGAAACGAAAAACTATGACAGAAATAAATGTACTTCTAACTATCAAGTAGGAAACAGGGTGAATATCATGTTAGTAGAAATAATGAAACTAGAACGAAACGTTTTTCTTCATACAATAAAAACAACAACGCTAGGTAGCAAAGCTCCTAATCAATCAACCACGTAGCTACAGTAAGAATGACAGAGCAAGGCTGCGTATTGCGTCCCACAGTGGGCCACTAGGGTCTGCGCGCCCCGGGCGCACTACGCGTGTTGAGGAGCAGAGTTTTTATTATCATTTTCTTGCGCCTTCTTTGGGTCTACCATTCTTGGGCTATTTCCAAAGATCATATTTTTTTGTTTACTGTTTTTTAATTTAAGCTGAAGTCACAATAAACAGGTTCTTTTGCAAGTGTTTCAGCTATTTGAAACTGTTTTTATAGTAGATGCATGCAAATTATCAAGGGAACGTATAAATTTGTCTAGGGTGCGCAAAAAATATATCGCCGCTCGCGCAGGGGCGCAATGGCGCTTGGCGCAAGGACGAGGGGCGCAATGGATTTCGCGAAAAATTGGAGCAGCTCACAGGCTGAAAAAAAAAAAAACCGCGCCCACCTCTGCAGTGAAAACAGGGTGGAAATGCTCTGCGCTATATATGTAGCAGAAACGATGAAAGAGGGTGGAAATGCTTTCAGTCAGAAATTAAAAATCACAAAACATGGTAACAATTTTTAAATTTCAGGATTTAGATATGGAAACATTGATAATTACTGATGGTAAATTCCAGCGTATAAGGTTACCATATACCAACGTCCCATCTTACTTTAATACAATATTCAATACATCAGACTCAGTTTCTGGAATTTTGAACTTAGCGACTTATATTCAACTTATAACAGCTGAGAAAAGTTATAACATAACTTGCTAACTTTATGATACATTCTTCATTTTCAACCATGCAACCCCAGGGGGCCAGTGTAGGTTACCTCAGCCATTAGCTAGGCCTTCGGGACGTTTCGTTTTTGTGCCCACTTTACTTCCTTCCCGATTTCATAGATGTTATACTCTTACTTGCTCGTGTTTTATTCTGTTCTTCGCCTTTTTCCCGACTTACTGTTCCCATGCGCGTTGATCCTGTGTGGGAACACCCTTGTGCATGGGTTCCCCGTTTCTCTTGGCATACTATATGCTTCTCTTCACTTGAAAACA
The DNA here is from genome assembly GCA_001587735.2 of Parhyale hawaiensis. NCBI lineage: Eukaryota > Metazoa > Arthropoda > Malacostraca > Amphipoda > Hyalidae > Parhyale > Parhyale hawaiensis. The sequence continues at coordinate 9,925,807 of LQNS02000226.1, forward strand.
CGATGATCAACTATGCCGACGATTCCACTTTGATAGCAGTGATGCCTTCTCCTCGCATGCGTAACGCTGTCGCCCAGTCTCTGAATAGGGATTCGTCACGCATTAGAGCATGGTGCTCGGCCTGGCGTATAAAGCTGAATGCCAGTAAGACCAAGTCGATGATTTTCAGTCGGTTTCGGACACTTGTACTGCAGCATCCCCAACTGGAGATTGATTACACTTTGCTTCAGGAGTCTAGCTCCTTATAGATTCTTGGTTTTGTCTTTGATGAGAAGTTTACTTTTGAGCCGCATATTAGGAGGTTGGTGTCACGTGCTTCCACTAACCTTAGGCTCCTGCGTAAGGTGAATTTTGTGTTTGGTGACAGTGAGGTTGTCCGTAGATGTTTTTATGCTTTTTTGCTTCCTGTGTTAGAGTATTGCTCACCGGTCTGGGCTTCAGCTGCTGAGAGTCACTTGCGTCTGTTGGACCGACTTGTTAGTTCAGACAGCAGGCTTTGCGCTGATAATGACCTGGTGAACCTGTCCCACAGGAGAAGGGTAGCCGAGCTATGTATGTTTTATAAGGTGTACAACAATGAGATGCCTCTTCTCTCCCTGCCCTCAAGGTCTTTAGGAGAATGACACGTGCTGCGTGCGGCGCGCACTCTTTCACGTTGAAGGATGTTGGATGTCGAAGTAATCAGTTCGGTCGGTGCTTCGTGCCCTAGTCGGTTGAGGTTTGGAATTTGTTGCCGGCACCGGCTTTCGGTCGTATTAGCCGGCAGGCATTTATGTCAGTTGTTAATGGCTTTTTGCTGGATTTCCTTTAGCAGCGTTTTGGGCTTCCCGGTGTTGCAAGGTGCTTCATCTAGGGTTGTATTACCTGTCCGTGGGAGCTTAAGCGTGAAGTTTTAATAATAATATCCCTAGCTCTTTCCTCAGTGATATCGTTCTGCTCGAAAATGGAGGCTTAAACTTCCTAACTATAACTAACTATTTATTTTCAAGTCTATTAATTTTTACCACTGTTACCACTTTGTTTTAGCATTGAGCTTTCAGCTTATAATATTTAGCCCCTTCACTAGATTTCTTGTTCGCATTAAAATATATAATTATATATATCTCATTTTCGTACAAATAGCCTATTAGACAATTGCGGGAAGGAAAGCCCTGCGTGGGTTAATCTACAGCATAAACTGATTAATAAAGATCGCCTCCTGCAGACTTGTGTTAACTTCTGGCCAAGTGTGCAGGAAATGCTAAGGGAGAAATTACGGAGGTGTCTCCACACACGAGCGCTACAGTACGGCATAAGAAGAAGCAGCTGCCGGCGCTCTTCACCGCAGAAAATGGGGCGGGTAACGGACCCTGGTGTGGCCGGCAGCCGGGAGCTGCGTACTGGTGGTCATCTGCGGGGGATATGGGAGGGGGCGGGGGGGCTCTTATTCTACGAAGTTAAGCTGAAAAGTTGTTGGGCTGGGACGTTTTATTTCAAAACGCAGAGCCTTATTCCTGAAGAAATCGAACCGGCTTCCTAGCATAATTTTCCACTGTCCTATTTTTATAAATGACTCTCTAGCGGCCTGGAATTCCGTTATGGTAGGAATACAGTATATATATATATTTTTTTTTTCAAGAATGCAATACTTCTTCCAGAGAGCTGTGAAAGTGTCTTATGACCAGATACTGTGTTTCTCTGTAAGGATTAATCTATTCCTGATGGAATATACCTACGTTTTCCATAATAAATAGAGACATGACCCCCCACTAGAAGGCCAACGTTTAACTTGGTGTTACGGGGAAGAAAGCAAAATACCACTTAAAGCTCATTCGTCTCCTGATAATAACATGACAGACGTTACAACTTCACAAATATTTAAATAATAATAATAAATGTTGCTAAAAATAACAGTATGATAACAGTGATATTATTGCAATAACAGCGCAATGTAACATTGTTAACGTAAACTAGAGCACTCTGAGAGCGCATGACTCCGCCAAGCAAGGTAACAGCAACGAAAATTTCAAATTGGCTCCGAGATCACGATTTTCTTTGTATCAACCTCAAAATCTAATCATTCGTGCTTTTTGATAGATTAGATAGGCGGCAGTAGACGAACCAAAAGGCCCATTAAGAGTTTCTACAATTTTCTTGAAAATCCGTTCGTAACTTTTTAAGTTATGCTGCTAACAAATATTATGACAAACGTAAGTCAAACACACAAACGAACTAACCGATTGCACCAAAATTGAATAATTCATGTCTTTTAATATTACTAATAACTCCTGTGAATTTCATGAAGAACCAATCATAACTTTTTGAGTTATTATGCTAACAAGCATAAAATCAAACACAGCGACCAACAAACGAACGAACGTACAAATCATAACAGAAGTTGGGTCATTCACTCGCCGTAATATACCTAACAACTCATGAAAAAGTTCATAAAAATCCATCCATAGCTTTTTGATGTATGGCACATAGAAAAATGAGGCAGACAAACAAACAAACGGATAAAAGGATCTTCGTCAAAAGTTAATCATCTGTTCCCCCTAACATATCTAACCTAACAATCCCTGTAAATTTGATCAAAATCCGTCCATAACTTTTCGAGTTATCTTGGTAACAGACAGATACACAAACACACAAACATACTGACTCGACGGAAACATAACCTCCTTGGCAGAGGTAAAAAATAAACAGTCTGTACTAACGCAGTCATGCTAAGACAGTAACGCTGCTACTATAACGACAACATCAAGAACAACACACACCGTTATTTAACGATAGTGCTAAAAAGTAACGCTAAGTGGACGATAATCTCACTAGTGAAAATGTAATAATGAAACAAGTCATGACGAGGAGAAAGAATAAAGGCGACACGTATCTGAGGAAGAAAGAAGACAGAAAACTGCTGAGTCACGTTGCAATAGACAGAAACATGTGACGGGATGGACAGAGGACAGTTACGACGGCCAGTTATCTGCAGCATGAACAGATATGCAGGCGGTGGAAGGAACAAATTCACAGAACTTCCTGCAGGCACAGCATGCGCGTGGAAAAGATCTGTGGGTGAATTCTAATTACAGTTGCACTCTGAGAGCCCAGATATCCGTCAAGCTACTCAATGCGGACAGGCAGAATGGTAGACAGACAAACAAACGGAACGGTAAATCATCAGCAAAAGTTAATCATCCGATCCTCGTGACGCTCCTAACCGTTCCTGTAAATTTCATGAAGATCCGTAGGTAACTTTTAGAGTTATGTCGCTAGCAGCGAGGCAGAAAAAATGGGTGAAGAATGTAACCTCCTTGGGGGAGGTAATCATAATACTAAAACTTTACTAGTAATTAGGTTCCGATTACAGCAATAAGTTCACCATATATATATGTAAATGTCTATCCATTGATATAGGTATACTATACGTTTCTAAATGGGTTTAGGCCTGAAACAGCTTAATTAGAAAGACGTAGCAATTTAAGGAAAGATATGAACACAGTCAGCGTGAGACTGAGGGCGAAATAGTTAAGCTAAGCAAACAAATATGCACTAATAAAACGTAACATTAACCCATTGTCTATAAATGCAGATAAACAATAACCTCACGCGCCTAGATCAGTACAGAATATAACGGCAATGAAAAGTTATCAAATATTCACTGAAAATTTATGCTGTGAATAAGCAGAACAATTTGTATCCCGTACGTACGTAATAAAAGTGAAATTAATTAGCTAGCATCTTTCAAGACTGGAGAGAAGCAGCTTTAACCATCTCCCGTCCCAATCGTCTCCTAAACCTTCTTCTATATTTTGTCAGTGAGCGTGTGCCTAAATTAATACAATGGGGAACTCCAGAACTTTTGGGTATCAAAGTTTCTAAAAGATTGCTGTTGCCTGGACCTATACTGCTCCGTAAATGTAAATACGGTGTAGTCTATACATGGTTAGACACTAGCCACACTAACATTACGGTGAGGCGTTGTTGAGTTTCCTCGGTTCATGTTATTTTATGTACAAAAAATCAAGAATTTCCTACGGCAGAAGTCTCTGTGGCGGACTCGAAAGAGCCAAACAACTCGTTAGCACAACTCCCAGCCACCTCGCGTACTGAGTTAAGTTGGCAGGCTTGGATTATAATTTTCCTTTCTGATAAACTGCAGCTTGTCTAGAACTTCAGCCCTGAGCACTGGATTCGCCACTTTCGGTTAAATTTCATGCGTCAGTCGCAAGCTCTGCGAATCCGATTAGATTATCTCGCTCCAACTAAACCAGTCCACCTCACCTGTATGCTCGGCTCACCTGTTCACCGAGGAGCAATTAACACATTATTGGTGTTCCCATTTAAACAATTTGTGGACACAGCTGCCCTGAGCTAATTATAACTATAAAAAAATGTTAAATATCAATTTCCGCCGGAATTAGGCAATTTTAAAATGGATCCTAGGAGCCGCCTGTCGGCAAAGGGCTCAAAATATGTAGTTTAATTAATGCAATCGTAGCTGCTGTAATTCCATTGGACGTGAATCCGGAATTGCAAGCTACAGAAGCTCTGTCGCTGGAACTGATGAGCCCATCATCTAAAGTCATATAGTACACAGGTGCAATAAACAACATATGGCTTCGCCCACTGGAGGAAACAGTTTTTTACTATTTTCCCTGAACACTGCGTACTCTAATCTCCAAAGAATCTTCAATGCAGCACACTGTAGTCACGAATAGGTCAGTGCCAGTAGGTCAGAGGGGCGCCGTGGCCCACGCAAAGGTAATCCGACAGGTTGAGGCAGAGATCAATTTTGTGCGCAGCAGGAGGAAGGAAGAACGGGTTTGGCTACAGGAAGGACAGTGTTAACTTGTCTGGAGCTGGGAAGGAAGGTAGGCACAGACTGGTCTTGAGTTGAGAAGGAAAGCGGAAGAGACGGATTTCTTATTCTGAAAGCTATAGAAAACTGTAAGGCCTTCGCTAAGACGGATGCGAAATAATTTTCTTCGATCTTAAGCTTGGTCTCGGTAGTGTGGTCTCACACAGGCAAATAAAAGTTAACATTGGGTAAAAAGATACCGTGGACATAATTTGCTGTATAAAAAACTGTGACATTTCCATAAAAATTTTAAAACGACAGGGAAAAGGCGGAGAGGAAGTTTATATACTTCTACAAGAAATACTTCTTTCGGGCAATAGAAGCTCATGCATCATTTACAGTAACTTTACACGACAAATAAAAATACGATACCCCCTTCCCCCCCCCAAAAAAAAAATAGGTCTTTAGCATATTTAGCATAAAAATATAAATAACTTTACTTCTTAAAAGTGAAATATGAAATTTGATAATTACATATGAGGAGATACGGGAAGGAGCAAGAGAGCTGAGTGTTTTGTGGTGGAAGGGAGGGTCGTTACGGATAGAAGTGAGGTAGGAGGCCTGCCATCATGGCGGCTAATAACAGAGCAGAAGGGAAAAGATATTTGTTTCTTTTACGTATCCATATTAAAATAATATAGAAACTAGAGTGCTCTGAGAGCGCATACCTCCGCCAAACAGGGCAACGGTGACGAAAAATTAAAATTGGTTCAGAGACTATAATTTTCTCTGTATCAACACCAAAATCTAATCATTTGTGCCCTTCAATAGTGTTAACAGCCTTAGTATTTTTTTTTTTTTGAAGATCCGTTCATAACTTTTTGAGTTATGCTGCTAACAAGCATTATGGCAAACATGAGTCAAACGTACAAACAAACCGATCTGCACCAAAATTTGATCATTTATGCCTTCTAACATTACTAACAACTCCTATAAATTTCATGAACATCCATTCGTTATTTTTTCTTATTGTGCTAACAAGCATGAAATTAGAAACAGTGACTAACGAACAAACAAGCGGATCGTTTAAAAAATTGGGGGTGATTTACTTTTCATATTATATCTAACAACTCATGTAAATTTCATAACAATCTGTCCATAACTTTTTGAGTTATAGTATTGAGAAAAATGAGGCAGACAAACAAACAAACGGATGGACGGATCTTCACCAAAAGTTAATCATCTGTTCCTCTTAACATACCTAACAATCCCTGTAAATTTTATCAAAATCGGTTTATATTTTTTTGAGTTATCATGATGACAGACAGAGAGACAGACAGAAAGACAGAGACAGACAGACAGTCGGACCGACAAACTTGACAAAAACATAACTTCCTTGCCTGAGGTAATTATGATGCTCACTTTTTCTAGAAAAGGGCCATGTTCGTTTCTTATCAGTAACTCTAGCAGGATACAGATTTCGTAAAAAAAAATGAAGTTCGTCCACCTTGTCCACCAGCAGACGAGAAACTTCCAAAGAATCTGTGACATGCTTGTTAGTTGAGATTTTTTGTCCTTCACCATGTAGAACAAAGAGTAACCACCTGATGAGCTGTTTCTTAAGGCTTAAACAAATACATAAAAAACACTCAATCGCGGCCTCCCCCAAAAAAGCACGCGGCGGCGGGTTTCTTGCTAAGCAGAGACATCTCGACCCGCGGACCCCACCCCAAATAGCAAGCGAATTCAATGCAAAAGAGAGGCATCTTGACTCTCGCACACCTCAAACAACAAGTAGGCCCTAACTGTTTTTGCCAAGCAGACAGCTTGACAAGCTGACCCCAAAAAACATACAAGTGCCTCGTAAAGCAGAGTTATCTTGACACGCAGTTCACATTCAATAAGCGATGTCTTCAGTAGGGCATGCAGACCCAAAGAGCAAAGAAGCTCCTCGCGCTAAGCAGAGACATCTTCACAAGCAGACTTCAAGGAACATGCGATATCTTCGCTAAGGTTAAGCAGACCCCTGGCAAAGCGAAGACATAGCCAGTATTCACTACCAGACCCCAGCCAGCAAACGATGTTTTCGCCAAAGACATGCAAACCCCCAAAAGAAACCAAGTTCCTCGCTAAGAAAAGACAGACACTTCTTCCTCAAGTAGGCGACCAACACCCCGAAGGACCGACGACACCCCGCATATGGCAAGAGCGCCCCGGAGATGGGTGAGGTCAGCAGCGAAGAGGCACAGGAAGAAGAGCTTCGGGCGGGTTATGTAAAGGAGGATGCTCGTTTTGGGGCCATCGCTCGCCACGTGAGGGAAGTAGAACTCGTCTGCTCGTCGGGTTTGTTTTGTCCCTCTTAGGGAAACGCAAACCAGTAAGGGGCGCCCGCCCTAGCGAAGTGGGACGAAGTACAGTTACGGCGCGTCTCCCTTCTGCCCGCGTCTGGAAACCGTCGCGTGGGTCGTTGGTGGGCCGGCATATGGGCCGAACTGAGCACAAATTCTGGCACGGCCATGTGTGCTCAATTCGCCCAATTCGACTAAATAATCTAATCTTATATTCTTAACTTTGCAGAAGGTTTCATTTGAAGCGCTAGATTCGACCCTGCAAAGCAAATGTTCAGTGGTCGTCTTAAACGCGCGTGAATTGTAATTACTTTTGAAACTAAATGCAAGGTAGACAATTTGATTTTCAATACTGAAGCTAGTGATAAAGTGAGTAAATTGGATTAGACTAACTCAATTAAAGGGCGTGAAAATAAACTCGTCTCTACTGATGCCATGGTGGCCAGCTTTAATATTTATCACGTTAGTTATCGAATCGAAAAATTATTTTTTTCTCTTAGATAGTAAAAATACAATACGTTTATATACCATCAATCCTTATACAATAAAACGCCTCGTGTGTTTATTTATATATTTATGATCCGCATCTGAATGAAATAGGCGAAACATAGGCCAGGTTGCAGTTATTGTAATTACTTAGAAATCGATGACACGGTTGCAGAAGATGGCGAAGGCTGATCTTTGTCCTTTATCTGAAGACACTTCTTGCTCGAACACTTCTTTAAATCGAAACAATATGTATGCAGTTTCTGGAGCCCAATTTTATAATTTTTTCCTTCAGGTCACGACGTATAAATTCGGTACCGGTAGATGGTCAACGAAACGCTGTGGAGGTGATGATTTTTCACGGGCAGCAGGCAATTATTTCTTCTAGCTTACTGTCTTTCTTTTGTGACGAAACAATTTGCTCTTCATAGGCTAAGATTTCAGCAACTTCAAATGAAGCAGATATTTGAGTTAACAAGACGGTATCAACGGTATCATTGCTACGGAGCGCTCACATTGTATATAAGCTGACCTTACTCGAGTTGCATTCAAGTTTATTGGAGTGTTTTACTCAAAACTTTACTTCTCTCTATCAATATAGACGACCTAAGGATGAAAGCACGACAAAGGATCAATGAAGAAAATGAAGAAGTCAGAGAAGATTCCGTACCGGCCTATAGGTATTAGGCAAGCATATCGATCATTGCGTGAATTTTTCCACGCACTGGTTCACAAGTACAATATAATGAACACCGTCGTGTGTTTATATGTTTATATATTTCTATGCTTCGTGTTACGCTTTTAACGATATAGATTGGCGAAAAATAGGTCACATTGCAAATTCTTCAATTATCTCAGGCTTTGATGAAGATTGATCAGCAAAAATTATACCAAATTGCAAAAGATGGTCAATTGGACTTCTTCCCCCTTTTAATTGAATGGACTTCTTGCTCAGCAAACGTTGTACTTCGAATAATGACGACATTTACAGCTTTTCTTAGCTGCCTTGGAGCCTGAGTTTTATATTACCTTCTCTATGAATTGCTCCTATAATTACTCTCACTTCACGAAGTACAAGTTAAGTAAATGATTATTGAAGCACCGGAGAAGCAATTTTTTACAATGCAGTAGACCCAGTACCGGTAGTTGTTTTTCTCAGCTTACAGGCAAAGTGTTAAATATTCCTTTAAAAAGCAAAGAAACGGTAGATGGCATTCTAGTTGATACATAAAACCTGAATATTTGATCGTTGATTTAAACTGTCAAAAAGTGGCTAGCACGACTCATTCCGCGATGAAAAACGCTCGGACAATTTGTGGTCGACTGTAGCCTTGCGCCACCAAGGCCTCCTCAAGTGCAGGCCTGAGACTGTACCTCACCCAATTGGTCGGATCGGTACAGTGGCTGGTCAAATTTTTAGATGCGGTTTAATATTTTTGCCACCTACTCTGCATATTTCGTCTATAAGTAGTGGAAATGAAAGTTCTCTGCCCAGATGTGTCCTATGCCTGGCTGAGTCTAACATTTGGTTCTGAGACTGAACGTGATAGGACCAATCGCGAGACACAGGCCCAGGCTTGTACATCAGAAGGCAGGTCTTGGCGCAACTCAATCTTAGTCTTCTGGGACTTATCTGCAGCACGAACCAGTACTGCATCTGGTTTCCTAGTTGAGTTGTGGGCTGAAGGTGGTTTTACATTTTAGAAGCGCATAGTAATTTTGTTTCTGCGCTATAGAATAAAAAACTTGAAACAGAAGAGATAACAACAATCTTTCGAATGGGCAAAGAAACTTGTTAGTGTGAACTGACTCGGCGCTTCATGCGGATAACTGACATGGATGAATTGGCTACACGGTCTCAGTTCTGCCTTCATGTGTGATAGAAGATGGAGCTAGACACACGCCGGTGTTTGGTCAACGTATGTTTAGACGCGTGCCTCTCCGGTGCAGTGCTGACAGGCCCAAAATTAATATCACATAAACTCGACATGAGCGACAGTCGGACGATGATTAACGCAGACAAATGAAGGCGTTGAGACCCTTGCACCGGTTTACGGGAACTCATTGACAGAAGTTGATGACGTCACAGTGATAGGTGAAAAAGGCCGCAGGGGTGGGCACAAGCGGCCTTGTCGCCAAAAGTACGTAGCGCCGCTGACCTCCGACCATTTTTCTCTTGTGGCAAGTGCCGCCTGTGGCTAAAACTCCGCGTTTTTACGACAGACCGGCGCCAATGCCACCTGCGCAGAACTATCCTACGGCACACTAACATACGGCTTATTACAAGTTGATTGGTCAGTTAGATGCTTGGTATTGTGATTGCTGGATTAGTTGCTTTGTAGGGTAGTTGGCTGCTTTGTTGGCTACTTGGTAGGGTGCTGGTTTGGCTGGTTATTTTGTAGGTTAGTTAGAGTGTTGGCTGCTTGGTAGGGGGCTGGTTTGGTTGGTTATTTTGTAGGTTAGTTAGAGTGTTGGCTGCTTGGTAGGGTGCTTATTTAGTTGGTTATTTTGTAGGTTAGTTAGAGTGTTGGCTGCTTGATAGGGTGCTGATTTGGTGGTTATTTTTTAGGTTAGTTAGAGTGTTGGCTGCTTGGTAGAGTGTTGGCTGCTTGGTAGGGTGCTGGTTTGGTTGGTTATTTTGTAGGTTAGTAAATAGTGTTGGCTGCTTGGTAGGTTAGTACGTTGCTCGGTTGGCTGCTTGGTAGGTAGCTTCGTACGATGCTTGGTTGGTTCGATACTTGGTTGGCTGTTTGATTAGTTGACTAATTGGGTCGCAGGTTGGCTGTTTGGCTGGTGTCTTAGTTCCAATGTGATTATTTAGATAGAAAAATTCATTTGGTTAAAAACAAAGGGGCCATTACTGTACCAAATTTGAATTTGAAATATTGAAACGAATAATTAAACTCTAAACGGGAGCAAATAGATGCTGAATTTCACTTCATTCTCAGTAAAGCGTTATTTATTCTGAGCTGATGATGCACGAATTAAAAATGGTAGATGAAGGCGAAGAGAAAGACATTCTTCAGAGCAGAACCCAAAACAAGTGAAACGAAAAATGACGGTTTCGCAGCAACAATTATATTTTGCCGTCATTTCATGATGGCACAATCCAATATAATTGTCATTTTGAAGTATAAATTAAACAATGGCGGCTTACGGTCATTGAGCCATCCTCCCACACGCAATAATTGCGACAACATTCCTTTAAGTAAGGACAAGACATAGATAACTAAAGCGAATGAAAGCACTTCAATTGGTATGTCTGCGACGTAGCTAAAACTCATTCTAAGTCCTCGCATATCATTTTTTTAACATGCTGTGATCAACTGCTTACTTGATCATCAGCATGTAGTAATCAACTGATTACTTGATCATCAGCATGTAGTAATTATTATTATTATTAATTCACTCCAGACTGGCGACGTGGGAATGGAGAAACTCCATGAGGTTGACAAACCCCCAGCGAGTGAAGAAAAAAAAAAAAAGAAGAAAGAGAAGATCCGAGATCACACAGTAGCTCTGTGTACAGATCGTTTAAAGCTGCCAATACCCGCAACAGCGAAGACAGAGCCATCAAGACCATTCCAAACATCCACACGCGATGGAAAAAACGAACGAGAATACTGGACCGAATTTCACGGTTCCAAGGCAAACTCATGAAGAACACTGGTACGCCGAGTATACATCTCTCGAACAAATGGCTCCGGAAGAAAATCAGACAGTGGATGACTAGGGAAATTATATATTTTATACAGAAATTAGACCCCACTAACCCTGCGACGATGCACCAGATCACGAGGCACGACACCATCCAGCATAAACGCACATCGACGAACCACTTTGTCAAGCAAACACAGATGACACTCAGCAGCAGAACCCCAGACTACGGAACAGTATTCCATAAGAGGGATGACAAAGCAATTAAAGCAGCGATCTGTTAATTCTATTGGGCCAAACACCCTCCAAGCACGCCTCATAAGAAAAATTTTCTCCGATGCACGTGAGGCAACCGAACGAACGTGGGGCTCAAACGTCAACTTTGGATCAAAAACTGACACCCAAGATTAGCAAGTCATCAACCACAGGAAGTGACACACCATCCAGTATGAGTGCAGGAAAACGAGGTCTCGTTGTACGCGATCAAACAGGTCCGCTGTATATACGATGAACAACTTCATTATCAGAATGCAGTAATCAACTGCTTACTTGATCATCAGCATGCAGTAATCAACTGCTTACTTGACCATCAGCACGCAGTAATCAAGTGCTTAGTCAGTAACTCCATCGTTAGCAGGCGTTAACAGATACGTGTTTGGAAAAATCATCAGTAGCATACAGTAATAAACTGCGCATTGTACTTGATATAAAAATTAAGATACATACACGTCCTTGTTTTCATCAGATTCCAGAGAAATAATCACTAAAATATTATGTAAGCAACTGCTTTGCAGCTCACAAGTCCTCGAGATCATAACAGCGACATATGTTATCAATGGAAATATCAGTAAGAAAATAATCAGTACAAAAATTGCAGAAGATATTCACCAGCAAAATTTGAAAGCCTGCATTTCAAGTACACCTTTAGAAATCAAATAAATGCTCACCCTCCAAATATACTGACCGTCTATACCAACTGCATTGAAACAAAACCGTTGTTGAAATTCGCTTTTTTAGACACACGAATCCAGTCCAGTTTGGAAACAAGTATAGGGGCGCGAGAAGAGCCTGTTCTAAATGAGGTCGAGGAAGTTTGTAGCTTCTCCACGATGTAGTGATGGGCCAGTTCTTATGGAGCTGATATAGGAACGAAGGTCTATGAATGCGGCCATTATATCGGGCACATTGAGATTACATAAAGCCGAACAAAGCTGTCCAACAATTACCTTAATTCATATAATAACGGGAACTTGAAGAAATGCCACAAAACAAAAGCACTGTTCTTCAATTGAAGGGCTTATACGAGAAGTACTGGGCTTTACGCCACTAGGCATATTAGTCCTCCAAATGATATCTCAGGCCCGTGTCATGTACACGAAAGTTTAAAATATATTCTAAGTCAGACAGCAAATTTTCTACCTATGACTTACGAGCCAAAGCAGCATATACATATATTTAAATAAACTCACTTCTTCTTTTCGTTGCAGAATCAGCGATACGTTCCGATATCATAATTTTCTCCTTAAGAAATCCTGAAAACGAAACGGTCGTATTAACGGCGAAACGAAGGATAGATGGAGCGTAGGGAGGAACACGCAAAATTATAACGTGGTTAAGATCAAAATGATTAGGACTGAAGCTGAGTAGTACCTCAGAGTACGGTACTGCGCACGATGATACTCTGGTACTAGGAGCTCAGCAGTCCGTCAGTGTAAGAATTGCTAAAACAACAATTTCGTTACACACACACATTTATTTATGAGTAATTCATTAGTTTAACTAACTGCTTATTAATTTTAAACTCCTGAAGATGGGAAATTAAATTCCCGAAACGTTAAGATATTTTATCAAATTTGTCGACAATCGTATATTTGTTTTTAATATTAATTGTTTTTTTTTTATACTTGATGATACACGTAAACTCTTCCGCACTTGGCAACATAGTAAGCTGCACGGTATATAGATATGTAAATAAGCCCGGTAGTTCAACCTCACCATACCGGGGCATGAATGACGCCCTGCTGGCACGTCTGACGTCACTTGGCCGCAGAAATTTTACTTCTGGCAATAGTTACAAAACTATTTCTTGACGCCACTGCAATGAAAATTAGCATTCTGACTTATTACACTCAGCCTATAGACTGTGATAAAGCTTCAATACTAAGATGGAAAAAGGACGTTGTTTCCTCCATGAAACTTCAAACAGAAACTATAGTAGCCATCCCAAACATTGAAGTTTTTCTATTTACTTTTAATTTTTTTTTGCATCGACGCGAGTTCTATTAAGAGGAAGTAAGTTTTTGTGAAAGTAACTACATACAAGAGTCATGTTTAGTTTCTGTGGCGGAAGGGTAAACATCAGTGCATTATTTAGCATATATAACACCCTGAATAGTGACACACGATTTTGATTTCCTGTTTTTCGTGTCTGGCGAGAAACATGTACATACTTTAGTTTCTGTAGCATGGCCACACCTCTTCATATCCAAAATTAGTAATAATTATTTGCAATAGTATTTGGCAGCACAGGAAAGAGGCTCATAATCTTCCAAGAAAGTAGGATTGGGAGAGCTTACCTTAATCAAAATTATTTTTAATTAATGCACATCGAACAAGTAGATGCAGAGTGTCCTCGATGGACAACCACAAGCCTGAACCTAAGTTCTACCGTATATTTCTTTACGTTTGAGTTTGTAAGAAATATAAATATCCATTAATTGTAATATCGTAATAAAATATAATAAAATATTTGATAGTCACGCGCCATAGCTTGAAGAGCCAAAATCTTCTTAGTAGTTTTTCACAGCTGAAAAGAATAAGGTTTTACTTACTATAGGAGTTGATTTAATTTTTATACAGTGCTGTATATAAAATATATATGTTTCATTCAAAATATAACCACAGTTAATAATAAGACGATAATCATTTAACTTTTCAAGTTTCTTCAAGTTATTTTTACTGTCAGCAGTAGAAAGAACTAATAATTCACGAACACTGCATTGTAAAATTTTTTCTACCCCTTTCGGCAACATTGGCAATCAGCACTGAACGAGGAATAGGACTTATGTATCTATATATATTTGTTTGTTGTTCTTATTATTATCTCCGCCGATCAAGGAGGTTATGTTTTTGTCGAGTTTATTTGTTTGCCCGCTTGGCCGTCACCAAGATAACTAAAAACGGATAGTTACGGAACTTACAGGGATTGTTGGGCATGTTAGGAGAAACAGATGATTAACTTTCGGCGAAGATCCGTTCAACCGTTTGCTTGGCTGCCTCTTTTTCCTTAGCATCATAACTCGAAAAATTATGGACAGATTTTTTTTTTAAATTTGCATGAGTTAGGTATATCACAAACAGTAAATTTCTTAATTTATGTGCTGATCTGTTCGTTTGTTTGGCTCTATATTTAATTTAATGTTTGTTAGTTATAAAATTCAAAAAGTTATTCCAGGATCTTTATGAAAGTTGAAAGAATTGTTAGAGATGTACTTTAGTTGATCATTATTATTGAGTCTACATGTGGCCCGAATCAAGTTTCTGTAAACCGCACCTGTGTACACCTGCAGGCCCGCACATGACCTGGACTACCTCACAGGTTCCTGCTCATCCGCTCCACCCCCCGGGGAAGCGACAAGCAATTCTGCGGAATCTCCGCCGGTTTTTGTCGCGTCGGATGGATCCGTTTTTGCGCGCGTTGCGACGGCGATGCGCAGCCGCACGCGCAGAACCGGTCCCTCAGTGGGACAAGCTGCGCGCGTTCTGGGCCCTTGACGATCCATCGCGACGATCCATCCGTAACAGAATTATTTTGATTTTTGGCCGTCCCAGCAGCTGACTTACGATTTTAACATGTGAATCGGCTCAGAATACTGCAGAATACTGTGAAAGAGATCCACCATCTACTAAAACGACACGCAAGACTGATAAACGTGAGAGCAGGTGGTAAAAATTTACCGAAAGTTGACAATATTTACAATAGATGTGAGCTTGTGAGCATCTACTGCCATTTACATTCCAGCCACCAGCGTGAAGCTGAAGCGCTAGTAAAGGTTTCTACGACTACTACTACTGCGTGAAAAACGCCGGAGGTGTGAGGCGTGCAGCCTTTCATGCTTTATAACGTTGCCACCAGATTCCACAAAAACCCACCTCTGGTACGTATTTATACGAGGGTCGTTCTAAAAGTAATTCCTCCTATTTTTTTATGCTTCAAGAAGGGATCCGAGGGGATTTTAATTTGAACTGTTATGATGAATGAACATATACGCTCATAACCTGAAAGTGTAATCTATTTGCTGCAGATGTTGACGGTGTGACACACACTGACACTATAAGACAGCAATCACTGTCATGAACATGCGATAGAAGCAGAGATGCAAAATCAATTTCTTCCATGCAGAAAAAAGAAAAATGAACCAGTCTACATTCACCTGCAACTTGTGAACGTTTACATAGCCGATGCAGTTGACGTCACCACAGTTAGGGGATGAGTTCGTCGATTGCAGAGTGGCGACAGAGAGGTGAAGTAAGAAAGTGCGCTCCGGACCCATGCACAGCGCCCCGTAAAGCAAAGTGCGCCTCGATCTACTCATCCTTACCGATCGGCGAATAACAGTGAATTAACTACGTGTAGAGTTGGATGTTGGTATCAGTGCACTGGAAACGATGTTGTCATCCCTAGGACGCAGGAAAGTATGCGGTTGGTGGATTCCACGAACACTTAATTACGCAGGAACAAAAGACCACAGCCGGGATGTCTTTCAAGGCTCTCGCTCATCGCTGGCAAAACGGCATTGAGAATGATGACAGCCGGTACTCAGTCTACATGGTGACGATATAGAAAAATAAATACTGGTGCACAAAAAGTCATTAGTTCTAACGGTGCCACTCTCGTCTTCGTAGCTCTTCAACATTCAGTGTTTAAAAGTAAAAGGCCTTTCTTTTGAAATGACCCTCGTAGGCCTATGTGTGTAATGATCACAAAATAATACCAACGGTAAGATGTTACACCTCCGTGGATGCCTTCACTGTTTCTGTAACTGACCGTAGCTTGCGTTGTATCTTAGTCATACACACCAGACTGAGGGTCTGCAATTAAATGAGTATTGTTTCTTTTTCTCTTCACTGCTCGAAGTATTTCTATTATATACAACAGCATTTACTCGTACACTCGGCCGTTTGACACTAGAGTATATGTATATATATATATATGTTATACCTCTGTACACTATACCACAGAGCACAGGAACTGTATAGTGTATTATTTGATATATGTTGCCCCATTTGCTTTTGGAATTATTCAAAAGAAAATTGTGTTAACTTCTACAGTTAATTGTGTGTATACTGCAAATGGCAGGAGTACATTGCGTGCAAAAATAATGATGCACTAATATAAAATAGAACTTCAATTTTTTGAGTGATATGTGACTGCCTAATTATTATGAACGAAAGGCAGGATTATGCACTGTCTTGTATGATTATGTACAGCGACCGCATGACATCCTTCTTAATCAAAGAACGAAAGCATGATGCGTGAAAATAATATCGTGAATTTGTCAGTCATTTTTGACGGACGCATTCACTTGTCACTTTTTAATTCTGTTTGTCACGGTATTATTAAAGGTAAGTTTCTAAGTATCGTCGCTTATAATACTTATAATACTATCAGAATTAGATGGAAGAAAATAAAATGTCAAAGCAATGAGCTCAGAAAAAACAGTTTATGGTTGCTTTTCACAAGTCACAGATGATCAGTCAAACTTCCAACATAATTTTGTTCTTCCTGTGCCTGCTACGATCCCGAGGGCATTGTAAAGAAGAACTATAATTTTTTGAGAGGAATATTCGCCAATCCCAGCTCATGTTTGCAATTGTAAATACAACTGTTTGCGCGAAGCTATAGTTTCGATAGATCCTTGTTGTTATCTTAATAAAAGCCATTGTGTGAGCAACAAAGCATTTCATGAAGCTTTCAACAGATGAATGCAACATGAAATAACCCGACCCACGTAACAGGATGTCAAAATAGCTTAGCATTTTCTCTTATACTGTACAAGTAGGATGTAGAGGATGAGAACGTACGCAAAAACCCTGTACCCTGAGCAAACAACGGTAGATGGGCCTCGAAAGCGGCAGAACTCCAGGTTCTGGAAAACATCTCTCGTAAATCGATCGCCATTATACGCCGGGGCTTGGAACCTGTAGTTGGGCTGCTGCTGCTGCAGCGCGGCACAAAAAGTGCGTTTTACGCGCACAATGTGTACTCTATGTGGCCTCAAAACTTATATAATTATGCATAGCAGGTGCAGGTTTGATCTTTCGCTCCTAAGAGAAACCTCACGCACCACATGCCAGCGTAATTTTTGGGTTATTCTGAATACCATCGCATCGATATTCTTTTCTTGCAAGCATGGCGGCATTATTAACAGTCGGTCGGAAAGTTTTACCAGTTATTGCGTTCTCTTCAGATTAATATGATGAATAAGAAATATTTTCAGTGAAAATATAAAACAATTTAAAATATGCTTTAAAAAGATCAGAGTTTTCGTATCTCGAAGGTTAAAGCGGGAGTAGTAGTAAAGGTAGTGCCCTTGCGGGGGCGGGGGATCTGTAGATATCGCTGTCAGAAGGTAAACTTTCAGCGAAGAACATTCAGTGACTTGACTTCTAGAAATCAACACCGCACAACTCTTTCAACAGAGACTTTCAAAACAGAAAAAAACTCGTTAAAGGAAGACCCAAAACAGAAAATTCGTAAGTAGGAGATCCCGGAACAGGAAACTCGTGGAAGGGAGATTCCCGGAACAGGAAACTCGTGGAAGGGAGAAATACAGTAAGCTGCATTGCGTTTTTTTCCTTAAATTATACCGATCGCAAAACTCAATCGTTACTGATGCTGTTGATAGTTACTAGGTAATGTAAATTTTTAGTTACGAATGGTAAAACGTTGTTTTATTGTCCTAAAACCCCAATGGCAACTACAGCAGTCAGTTGAAAAAGGACGAAATTGCGTATGTTGAGATCTCAATTCAACTATAAAAGAGAAAACGTAGTAAATGTATAATTCTGTATGCAGAATGTATACATGAATAGAAAAAACAAAGTATAGCAGAATTCAATATGAAGTGTGATTCCAAAACCAGCAGGCATAGCAGTGCATCGGTGGGTAGTAAATACTTTTGCGTGCTCCTACAGCATGACACTGACAACCGACAAGGGTACATACGACAGTAAGAATGAAAAAGTCATCATAGAAACAGCACGCTTTAGCGTGCATCGACGGAATATACTTGCCTTACTTGACGTGCTATAAGAGCAATCATAGCACGGGAAAGTGTGCTAGTACTGCAGCGGTCCCCAACCTATTCTAAGCCTGGCACCCGTCGAAAATTTTTACGACATTCTCGCACCCCCTACAAAAATAACTGATGATAGGGATGAAATGAACGCAAAATTCCTGAACAATTTTGAATGCCCAACGGTATTTTATCCAAGATTTCGCACCCACTGGAAGATGATCTCGTACCCCATGGGAGTACGAGCTACCCATGTCTGGGAACCCCTGCTCCATATACTGCTTGTAACGACTGCCAATTGCACAATTACGGCTCGATTACTATCGTTTCAACGGCGATTTCTTTCTTTTTGCATAATCTCGGTGCATGCGTAGGCTTCATTTGTCCAACTCATTTTTCCTTTACACACGTTTTCCACACTCTTGGTCAACGCACCATCTTCACCTCTATATATTAGCAGTTCCAAAGCTGGGAACNTTCGTTTCAACGGCAATTTTTTCCTTTTTGCATAATCTCGGTGCATGCGTAGGCTTCATTTGTCCAACTCATTTTTCCTTTACACACGTTTTCCACACTCTTGGTCAACGCACCATCTTCACCTCTATATATTAGCAGTTCCAAAGCTGTGAACTCCTAGAAAACTTTTAATGTATTTTCCCACCCTACAAATTAATAACTCTGATGACGGAGGAAGAATGAAGCTTACACCAAGTTTAAGCCTAAATCTGTGTAAACAACTTTATTTTATCAAAGTTTCGCACCCCCTGGAAGATTATCTTGTGCCCCTAAGGGGTGAGGACCCCCTGTTGGAAATCCCTGTACTATTTGGACAACACGGTTGTTAATAGATAACACGATATCGGTACCTGCGTATATATTATATGCAATGAGAAAAGTATTGTCCCAAAACCAACACGCTATCTAATATATCTAAAAGAAACATCTGCTTTTAATTGCTGGTGCAGCACGAAAAAATACAGATTTCGAGCAACACAAGTACTCATCACAGCAGGTGTTTCCCATCGGTACACGGGAAAACGTGCTGGTTTTTGGGATAACAACTTTCCTCACTGTAGAATCCTTCAGTCCTTCTCTCCACCCCCCCCCCAGCACAAAGAACACCTCGCACAGATCCAGTTTTACAATTCAGGCTCCAATAGAAAATTTCTCAGAACATGGCGCTAGCCATTACTTCAAGTTCGGTTGCGAAGCAATTACATTTTAGAAAAACGCATAAGCGGAAATGCACTTTCAATAACTCAGAAGAATTGGGAACACCTCGCTACACAAGAAAAGGTGCCGTTATAGTATAAAATGTGGTCAATCTAACAGTGTGTGCTCGGATAGAATAGGAGCGAGTTCGATTGGACACCAAAGTCAATCGAAGCCAAGCCAACTTGACTTATCCGGTAATGCAAAGAGGTACTTTGGCTTCGACACTTTGCATCGTGTTCCGGGTGTAAGAAGCAACTCGATTATATTGAGCCGATTAGAGACTCCATTATTAGAGAATAAGGCTAAGTCCGTCGAAGTCTCAGAGGGTCAACGCCTGAAACTCGAATCACCGATTGGAAGGGGGCGCACCCGTCGAAGTCTTAATGTTAAGTCAAGTAAGCTTGGCTTAGATCAACTTTGACATCCCAATCCAACACGCCTTAGGTTAGGTTAGCTAAGACTAGGTTTACAGTAGTTCAATTCGAATAGCTGCCTAACGTAACCTATGGGCACACAGATTATACCTGAATCTTAGGCAGGCCATAGACTATACCGGCACAAAACAAAGTTATGATTTTATTCTGCAAACTTAACAAAAATTGTAATCTCGAAGTTCACGGCGCCCCTGCAGCACCTGAAGAAAGTTGATGTATTGTCACATACTTTCAAATATTCGAACTTTTGCGTCACATGCAGCTCTATACATGTAGGTAGAACAAAACTTCACTCACCTCACATAGAGACTGTATATATTTAGAAGAACAATGTCACTCATATGCAGAGGTCGGTTTTGTTAATGAAATGACAATATTAAACTACTTGCACATCAATTTTTAAAGCTTTAATGCCTGTATTAAATCTCGCATCTCATTGGTACATCACCAGCACTGTTTCTATGGCTCGTTGATAGAAGTATGACAGCCAAAAAAACGGCGCTTGACGGCAAACAATGTTTCAGTGGCGGGCTACAAAGGTTTTCAATCAAAACTGTAATGTTGGTAGTCAGAGCTCTTTTCTGTCGGAAGTAATTGAGAAGTTCAGCTTGAAACTATGTGCATAATATACAAGAAATTTAACTCATTAGTGCCTCAGTAGTTAGAGCGCTGCGTTCGTTTTCTCGGGGTTCAAGGTTCGCTTCAAAGTCAAGAAGGTGTCTCTCAATGTCAGAGACTGCAACGTCAGCGTTTATGTCGTTCAGAGTCCTGTGCGAGGGCATTTACCTAACCAGCAAGTGTTTGTAGTTTTCATCTGACGTCATAGCTCTAAAAATTTCAGACTAAGTAATTTATATTTACTCTGAGTATGTGTTTCCAATTTTTAACTCTATAACACATTACTTTATAAACAATCTTGGGATTCGCCAAACATCAATAAAGTATCCCAGCTCCAAGACTTGTATGAACTGGTTTCAATATGGGTATTTACTGTACCACGTTGATTATTATGACTAAATTTAACTTTTCCTGATGTTTAGGAAAGCAAGAACATGTTAATGAATTTTAGAGACGCGGACGTAATCACAATCAATTAAAGTAGCTCAGTGACAACAACTCTGTATCGAGTGGAGGAGTACCGAGTTCGAGTCACGGACTCTCACTGCGCTGACAACGGATTTACACTTCATGAAACGCCCTAGCACCGAGAGGCGAGGGGATGTACAACCAGGGATTTTCAAATTTGCTGTCGGCACTCACGACCTCTGCTGTTCTTCACACTACCAGATTTTCAACATTTTAGATTGAAGCGATAAGAAAACCTCATTAGGTACACCCACTGTGTGTGAGATAATAAGTAATAATAGTTATTATTACTATTATTATCAACATAACTCCAACCCATTGTCCTGACGGATACTCTACAGTCTACACCTAGCTACCGAGACGCCCAGCAGCAACACTGAGCAACACACCTAGCGCAACACGGAGATATAGCCACGCCGCTTAACAAAACAACCATGTGGGTCAGGCTGCCACGCTTGTTTTTCTTTCAGGACTTTCCCGATGGCTTATCAAACGATGCTTTTTATCACGGAGAAAGTTCGCTATCGTCTTAGATTTTTTTTGCCATGCAGAAGTGTAAATGGTAGAAAGCAGGAAAAAATATTTTTGAACATATTCGAACGCGATATTAACTTTCGAAGCATGAGTGTTGGTTTCATCTTGGAACCGGGAAAGACAAAAGGGCGTAAGAGGCCTGTCCCACTATGTTGTATCCATTTTATAAATATTGCCGGTCTCAAGAGAAACTTGGTCAATTTTTACTGCTTAATATATTTGTACAAATAAATACATTGATCAATTAAAGAAAATTACTCGGATTCAAAGACTCGCTTCGCCTACAACCAGTATGCTCAGTAGTAAATATTCTTTTCGCGGTTCGAGGTCAACTCTTTGCTAATTAAGCCTCCCTCTAGTGGGAGCGTTTCCTACATTTCTAGAAGAAACATGTCTGGCGGGACGTAAAATTGGCAACAAGGAATTCGATCGCATTGGAACCTCTTTATTTGTTCACGCTTGTGACCCATATTAGGTTATAACTAGAAACAATTTTGCTGAAATGGTGCTCATCAATGCTGACTAATTAATACACTTTTGTCTCAAGTGTAGCTCGAAACATGCTCCATTATTTGAGTTGAGCAGAGGCAAACAAAACGCAAATCAAAAATTCGAAATTGCGATCTTTTCAGTTCAGCTTTATAAGCTGAGTTTGAAGGGGCTCTAACTTAAGAAAATTTAATTTCACGATCTTTTATTTAAAAGATTTGGGAGGGGATGAAATGCGTACAGAAACGAACAAAGAAGTGAATATATAATTAATAAATCAACGTATAATAAATAATCGTTAATTTCTATTTTGATGAGTAGAGTACTGCTTATTAATCATACAAACTGAACTATGCGTTCTAACGCACCCAATTAACGAAAACTGTCAAGATCATTGGACTGACTGCAAGACTTGACGTCAGAGATTTCAGTAATATATACAAAGAGCTGATAGTTAAAAACTGAAAATATTTTATAGAGATACAGTACGTAGGATAGGGCAATTACAATGCGTGAGGAAACTAAAAGGGGGGAGGGGTTGGTGGAAACTCTAGGACAACAGAAAGGTAAGTTCAAAGTTCTCAAATTCCCAGACCCATACTTTGGAGCAAAATGTACAGGAATTCTGTCATAATAATTGTGTGGTTTAAACGGTTCTGCCTACACTAAGGGGAGTGTCGTTCCGAAACCGGCACGCCTTCCCTTGCACACCGATGGGAAATATCCTCCGGCCTTGTGGTTCTTCTGCAGCACGAAAGCTGTACTCATGTATATACATATTGTGTATGTACACGGTATCTATTCCAACATGCAAAATATCCCGAAAAAGCCTACATATCAACAGTTCTTGGAGTGTCATTCATCGCGTATATGTAGATTCGGGTACGTATACCGATCACGTGACCACCTCAAGAGTGAACAAAACAGAATGTGACGTCACAACAAAGCGCTCCGGTGTGATGCACAAGCCGAAGCGGCGAAGCCTGACGTTACACTATCTATGTAAGTTTAGTTCATCTCCTATGTGGTCTAGTGTTCCATACAATTCAATTTCTTAAAGTAACCTAATAACTTTCGTATTCGATGCTAATTATAATGCTTGCAGCTACCGGCGATCCTTATGATAATCTGATACGGTGAGCATAATTTTTTTGAAAAAAAGAGAAATGTGCCTTAAGGTGATCATACACTTTGCGAAAAGAAAGGAAAAGAAATGAAGACTAACGCTTTCTCTCGTATCCGTATATGGAGTAAAAGCTCAGATAGGCTAACTAGATTACCTTCTTTCCCCATGCCACACATTCCTCCAACCACATGTACCCCCGATCAGTTCCGCAGGCGGTCAGTGAATGTCATTGCAACAAGACGTCCTGCGTGTAAGTCGTCAGTAAAAGTCTTGATGGCAAAAGTAGGTTGCAGGATGTTCCCATTTTTAAGCCACGCTGCTTTCTTTCCTTATAGCGGACGAATCGGTATGATAGCTAGATGTTGCCCAGCGGGCAGAGATGAAAATGGACATTAAGTGGAGATGGCCTCTAGGCACAGCGTGGTGACCTGGTTGGATAGTGCGAGGCAAAGTTTTTTCGGTTTAATATTCATGGTGAGTAGGTAACGTTGCTTGTTTTCAGACTAAATCATTCTCGCGCAACTTTCGGTGCGGACAAGCTGGTTGATGAGCAATTTACCCAATTTTTTACGTTTTGGTTTATTTTCTTGACTGGAACCTGGTTGGACAGCATGTTAGTAGGTTTTTCATTATCTTTGTTTTAATAGGGTGCAGACTCGTCGGACACCATCTTCCAAATTTGGTCTCTTCCATTCGACTTCTGCGTTGAGCAAAAAGTAGTTGGGTGCTGATTTGGTTTCAGTTTCTGTCAGGTCGGTGCAAAAGTAATGTCCGATTTCCAGAACGAATTTTTCAGACAGAATTTATTAATTTTTTAACCTCTTCTTGCAGATGTAAAGTAAGTCTGTGCTTAGTTTGTTTAATTTTCTTTGAGATTATCTAACGTTTGCCCAATATTTTCAAAAACTTTTTCCCCTATATATGTCCCACCTAACGGTCAACATAAGAGAAGGTTTACTCGACGAATTTCATGAAGGCGTTGATGCTAGGGCGGCAGCAAAATCTATTCAGGACACTTATGAAGTGATGTAGTGAATGGAAGAAGTTGCAGGAGGTGGTTTTCTTGCTTCCGAAGTGGTGAATGATTCAACTTCGAAAGAAAAGTAAAAAATATAGAAAGCATGATTCCGCATTATTGAAAGCTTTTGTTTTAGAGAACGCTACCATTGTCACTAAGGAACTTACACAACACCTAAATGTAACCCATTTTACCTTGGTAAGCTAACTAAACCTTATTTTTGCATTATTTTTTTTTCTAAATCGAACATTACTTTTGCACCAACCGGGTATTTAATAATGCTTTCTCAAGTTATGATTAATCCTAATTTTTTTCAATTATTTTGATATTTCTCTGCCAATGCGTGTATCGTAAAACAGAAAAGAAAAAAATATCTTTATAAATGCTGTCGCCACAGATACGACGTGACACACCAATCGATCATATTGCTCTACTCATAAGTGACAGTAAAACCAACGCATCGTGATAATACTGTAAAAGTAACACACGTGCCTATTACCACCTACCATGGCTATATCGATATGCCAATACATGGGAATTTGCTACAAAATTAACTGTTCAACAAACGCGTTGTGGATCACTGACTAACATTAATTATTATTAACACGAACATATTGGTGTTATTAACAAGTTCATGCAAGAGTTTGTTATTACATAACAAATGAACGAATTCCCGTCATCAAAATAAATTATCTGTGTTTTAAAGTAACAAAAAACGGCAGTCACTCATTGAAAATTTTGTCGAAGTTTTCAGTGGAAAGAACAAGGCCAAGCAATGGGGCGTAATGATGTCTAATATGTAAGATCACTGCGACATGCTCTGTGTGTAACCTAGAAATAAGAAACATTCTACTGTGTACCATATTTCATTCCAATTTTGTAATGTCTATGAGTACTTAATAAAGATTATTATTATTATTAAAGTGTTATTATTCGTATCTCGACATGTCATTAACAGCGATATTTTAGGGAGTTTTTTTTAGCAAAGGATACCAAGTATCACAAAGCTTACGGATTTGTTTCATGGGCTCTATAATAGGATTATGCACACTTTGTGTAATAGAAGGTACTGGGGTGATCAAAAACAGTTTTATTATCAGAGAAAAAAGAAATAAAATTCATAGAAATTATATAAATTTCGCCGTTACCTCGCTTTGTTCTCGGTGGTGTTGAGTGGCTGAGGAAATTTCGTTAGGAGTGAAAAGAATCAAGTTAGCTATAGATTTAGTTGCGTTTGCAGTTTTATGCCGACAAAAACAAAATGAATCTTTTCTACAAACCGATGCATTAATAAGGCCAATTATGTCCTCACAAATAAATCTTTGCTAACCTACATCTACACAAACATACTGTTATTATGTTGACAAATTTTTAGCAGCCTAATGTCTAAAACCCCTCTAATTATATCGAAATCAATAAAGTTTTGGCCAACCCAATATCTGAAACCCTCTAATTATTTCAATATGCAAATTATTGGCCAAGTCAAGACATAAAAAAAAGTTTCAACATTTCTGAATTTTAGAATGCTACTCCTGTACATCCAATATTAAAAGTTCAGATAATAAACTTTTTGACAAAGTATACAGTATATAGGAACACAAACTTAGCGTGACTATATATGTCGTAATTTTTTCACTGTGTATTATACACGTGCCCGCGACAACACAGTTTGCGAAAAAAAAACATTTTCAGCCTGTATTCAGGACGTAAAGATTAACCGAAGTATTTTTGGTTTTAAGTGGTAAATCAAATAATAAAATGAGGGCACTTAGGACCCCTTGCGGCTGAACCTCGAGATTAGCAAAAAAAGACCAGAAGCCAGGGGCGGCATTTTTACACTCGTGGGTGGGCCGAAAGCAGCCACAATAGCCAAGCCCTAAAAGCACCTGCAGAATGTGTACGTTTGAGAGGTAACCGTTGGAAGTGCGGCAGCAGACACAAATACTTCCCTACACGAATACTATAGGTATCTCTTCGATGTCTATAGGTGGCGGGGTGCAATAACCCCTCATAATAATACCAGCACCAACAAAGGCAAAGCCATCAAGATTATTCCAAATGTCTACACAAGATGGAATAAACTAACGAGAATACTGGCTTGAACGACATCGTACCGGTGCCATGACTAACTCATGGAGAGCACCAGTACGCCGAGTATGCAGCTCCTGAGCAAATGGCTCCGGAAGAAAAACCGCCAGTGGATGACTAGGATAATTATAAATATTATAGAGAAAGCAAACCCCACCAACTCTGCGACGATGCGCCAGATCACAAGGCCCATAACCACCCAGCATCAAGGCACATCGACGAACCACTCCGTCAGGCAGCTATTTACGTTATGAGAAAGTATTAGATGCTTAGGAGAAAACCTCAACGAAAGGGGGAGGGGGCGGATTGTGCAAATACGATTATAGTTGCGGCAGACCGGCGAGGGTTCTGCTCCCTTAAGTAAAATGGGATATGAATTATGACGATGGTAGGGACTTAATTGCAATCTTTAACTTAATCATTTATCAATTCAAACGGTGGTGATATAAAGCAAAAGCCGCTCTGCTTAAAATGAAGCCGAGAACTACGAAATATCTAAATTGCGGTACAGGATTTCTTTCGCCTTACGTAAAATATTATTGCATATATGCTTTCAATTTTTTTAAGTGGCGAGGGAAACGAAACAAAAAAGTAATGCTATAGATAACTTAGTTGGCAGTTGAAACATTTGAAACCCCGTAAGAATATTTTCAGCTTTCACTCAACCCGAGAATTTTAATAAAAACTAGAGCACTCTGAGAGCGCATACCTCCGCCAAGTAAGCCAACGGTAGCAAAAATTCAAATTGGCTCCGAAACCATAATTTTCTTTGCATAAACTCCAACATCTAATCATTTGTGCCTTTTTATATTAATAACAGCTTGTTCAATTTTTCTGAAGATCCGTTCATTACTTTTTGAGTTATACTGTTAACAAACGTTATGGCAAACATGAGTCAAACATGCAGACGAATAAACCGATCTGCACCAAAATTTGATCATTTATGTTTTTTACCATTACTAACAACTCCTATAAGTTTCATAAAGATCCATTCATTATTTTTTGAGTTATTGTGCTAACAAGCATAAAATTAAAAACAGTGACAAACGAACGAAAGAACAAACGGACCATTACCAAAATTTGTAATCTACTCTTTGTTTTATACCTAACAACTCTTGTTAATTTCATCAAAATCCATTCATAACTTTTTGAGTTATAGCATCGAGAAAAATGATGCAGACAAACAAACAAACAAACGGATGGACATATCTTCACCAAAAGTTAATCATCTGTTCCTCCTAACATACCTAATAATCCCTGTAAATTTCATTCAAATCGGTTCTTAACTTTTTGAGTTATCCTGGTGACAGACAGACAGACAAACAAACAAAGAGACAGACAAACACGGCGAAAACATAACCTCCTTGGCGGAGGTAATAACAACGTTTCAAGTTTTCAGACTAAATGACAAAGTCACTAGGTTGAATACTAAAGCAGCTGAATGAATTAATTAATTGGAGCAGTCACAATTGCCACCCAAAGGCGTACGCTAGTTTTACCAGCACATTCAATACTTTCTTCACACAGCTCTTGTCAAACAAGGAAAAAAAGCTGTTCTATTTACTAGTAAAATTTGGATTTAAATCTGTTGCACGGTTTGCAGATAGTTCGAAAGCGAGGTTGACCTTCTTAAAATGAACTAACTTGCTTCAACGTACTGTCTTGGGGGCAGAAAAAAAGTCAGCGACGTACCGGTCTGCTTTAGATTCCAGTTCTGCTTCACCGCGCATTAGCAGCAAACCATATTTTTTGTTATAACCAGATACACTTGTTCTCCCTCAAGGTATGATTTTCCTGTAAGAAGGAGGACGGAAATGTTCCTGCATGAGCTGATATTTAAGAGATGGTCTCATTTTTTGACTTATCATTGTCATCATTTAATATTAAAAACCAGTGTACCTCGCCGTCAGAAATGATGGCGATTAAAAGGTTTCGACGGCTCTCCGTTGTCTAAGCTAATGGTTGTAATTTTGCTACAGAGAATGTATTGAACCTGTCTGATCTTTAAACTGAAATATAGCAAAAGGTGGGAATGGCTAATTGTAATTGCAACTAAAATATCGTTACTTTCCTTCTTTCCGTGCTGCCAAAAATTAAAATGAAATTAATATAAACCCTTCAAAATGGCCTCCAAGTGCCATCTATATAAGCACTTCATGCCTCGGCCGTATCCAAGATAGAGGTACTGTACTCGGGTTTCAGTACAGTTGACGCAAATGTTTCAAGCGTTCGGAATAATGAGCGCATAGATAAACAGGTATACAACTGGCATTATTGTAGCTCTTGATTACTGTTATTATAATTACAACTCAACAGGGGCGGAATCGAATATCGCCTAAAAATTTCTGATAAGGTGGTTCAACATAAAGGTCATGCTGCGCTCAGAATATTATGGTGCTAGTGGTATGCGGGGAGACTACGCAGCTCCACTGAATACAGCGTAATGATAGAAGTCAGGAAATCATTCAAAAAGTTCGCGAGAGTTCTCTATGCCCAAAGTTTCATTAGATTATTAGATTAGGTAGCTTGTAGTATACGAACCAATAGACCCATTCCCAGAAATAGGGCCGAGACCCAAGCTCCCGCTCTTTCCGAGCTATTGCCGTTATGAAAAAAAAAAATCATTATAGAAAGGGATAAGTGCCTCGCGCTTAAAATCTACATTTTGGGCTATTTCCCAAGCTCAAAAATTGGGTAATTTGAAAAAAAATCGCATAAGGTTTATATAGATCTAAAAAATTAGGTATTTAGATAACGGTTCCAAATTATAGGTCAAGCTGTAAGGGAAAACCTCAACCAAAGAGGTACCTAGCTGTGCAAGAACATATGATCAGTTGCAGAAGATCTGTTAGGCTTCAGAGATGTTAAGTTAGATTGGAAATGCAAGTTAATGGAATAAAACTGCCTCTAAACATGAAGGCATTTCTAGGTAGATATATATTTATAGATAGTTATATCAGTACAGGTAGAATTTGAAAAGTTCGCAGCTTCCATTTTCGGAGAAGTCTCAGGGCACACAATAATACTCTGAATGAAGCACGAGTTTCATATGCTGAACACTCAACAACAGGAAATTTTTAAGCGATGATGTTCGATGTCATCTCCTGTTGCAATCGGTTAGATGCCTTTGATTTTCTAAACGGGCATGCAGTAGACACGATGCATTTTGTTGTGGGGGATTCTCTTCAGACACAAGAAAACAAAGGGTCATAGCTGTAGTGTGCATCCACAATTCTTTGCTTCGGATTGGGGGGGGGGGAGAGGTGGGCCCCATTAAATACTGTCATATATAAAGATGATTGTGTGCATTTGCCATATTGGTGCATTTATTCATTTATCATACTCACATACTATATGTCTATGGGTCCAATTTCTACAACCCTCGAAGGATCCCGATAGCATATCCGTTTCACCGACGTCGAATAAGAAAATCCAAACCGACTCAATTTAACTTGTCCGGGACTTTGATTTTGAATGTGGTACATCAAACCGTCCCGTCAAGAATGAAGTTTCGTAGTTGAATCTGATACGATAAAATTATTTCTACCGAAGTTGGCGTATCGAAAACTCTTTTATACCGGAGTCACACACTACAATCATAAGCTCAACTTAACGAGCGGATGTGCAGCTCGCACGTCGTCCCGATGCTTAGTAGAAGTCGGTATCATACTGTAGATACGGTACCATGAACGGTGTGCAAGTTAATCGTCTGCTCATCAGGTTAAGCGTACGCTTGCGTAGTGTGTCACTGGTACTTGCAGCACAGACAAAGGAATACACAAACTCACAAAGCGCACTTCAAATCGACCGGTCGGGACCGTTGTGACGTCACCATTGTTTGTGGGCTCGGCTGGAGAAATCTAAATAGCGCTGGTATCATGGATACGCGACCAGTTGTGACGTCACCGCTGTCGTTAATTTTCTCGCAAAAATACTGAAGAAATGGCAGACTGCATGTGTTCATTTATTTGTGGTGTGTGTGTGTGTGTGTAGGTGACTGAGGAGCGAACCATACATATACAGCAAAAACTGCCCCGAAGAAAATAATTTGCTCACCATGAACGAGGCAGTTTTTCTAAAGGGCCTTGCCCTGAAAGACTAATGTTGTTTAGAACGGAAGTATTTGGTAGCGAAGAAAGAACGTAGGTTTTTTAAACTGAATTGTCTCACAGAAAAAAAAAACGTTGGAACGTTTTGGACGATTTGATATTTTTGGCAGCACCGGAACAACCATGGTAATGCGTTGATGAAGTAGAAAGTTGGAATTCAATACTGTCGACGGCATACACTGGTAAAAAGGGCACGGAAGCGCATTACATACACCATAGTAGTATCAGTACATACAATAAACATAGATTACGCTGCAGTTGCGTCGTTGAAAATTCTTCGCTGAAATTTTTGATGGCCGAGTACACTACCCTAGAAAGATACTGGTGCTGGGCTGAAATGCAGCCACTAAAGTTAATGTTACCTGAGAGCAAGTCAACAACATTTGTCAATAAAGAAACAAGGAATCTGCAAATGAGGTCAAGCAGAAGGATGCGAAAAAGTGGAGGATTGCAAATGTGCAAGTCATGGCGTCGAGGTATGGAGCTGCCGGTGCTGTAATGTTCAGACCTACGGAGTGGGAGAAAGCGTGCTGAACTGATGTTCAATTGATCAGAGAACAGTTCTGACACACTCTGCTGTGTACTGTGCCTGAATCGAATCAATTCAGTTTGCTTAGTTCATCAAGCTGAAGTTCTGACACAGTCTACCTAGTGCTGCAAACGCTTTATTTTCAATGAACTAACCTAGCACATATTGACCCTTTTTGGGGCAAAAATCCTTTTGGAAAAAGACTCTCTTTAGAAGCTCAAAAAATACACTTCATAGCAGACACGTATGCTCACGTACAGTTTAAGTCAGAACGTACATAAATAAAATACTGACGCTGAGTTTAGAGGCTCTGTTAAATACGCTGTTCACATTTCTAGAGAAAGAAACAACGCACTGGTTTTAATACTCAAAACTCTGCTGCTGAAATCTCGAGATTGCTTCGGTACCAAAAGGGTTAAGAGACATAGAGCGATATTCTTGACGCACTCTGCTGTAGAGGTAAAGCTGGTAATTCAGGCGATTTTATTTCATACAATACCAATTTCATACGAAAGTTAGTTCTACTAAAAGCTAATTTTCATACGCCTCGCTCTCAATTCATACGTTTAATTAGTTATTTCTATCAGTGCTTATATTCCTGAAAATGCTTTATTATTTAGCAGGAATCGCACCCTTATTTACTTAATATTAACATGTTGTAATATACATGTTGCTATATTTTCTTCGTCGTGTTTACACTTCATGCATGCAAATGAGTCATGCCTTCAAATTCTTGCTGTCAATGAAAACAGAGAAGTTTTTTATGTTAATTTTAGCCTACGCTGTCATATAATTACCACTTTTACAATCCCTTGTTTAGTTTAATTTAAAACTTAGCAGTACGTATAAATTATATTGACAAATCACATCATCTGAACGTTTAAATGTATATCATAACCTCTGTAAAAATTAAAATGAGTTTCAGATAGTTTCCAGTAAAGTGTCATTCACTGTTTTTGGTTTAGAAGAAAACTGAAAAGTGGTACTTATCTGAGTAACTGATGTAAGCTAATTTATACGATTTATCACCTAGCTAGCTCATACGGGTAAAAATCACCACTGCCGTATGAATTAGCAGCTTATCTGCAGTGTATGTATACAGAAATTTTTTTTCATTGCTCTTTATGATCATTTACCAACTATAGAAAGTTCAATCCAATATCAATGTGCCTTGGAAACGTCTCTTTTTTTGTTGTTGTGTTAATAGAGAAGGAGTTACCAATTAAACTTTGTAACACTTCTTAAGCAATGGATGTCGGAAGTTAGTATATATTTTAAACGAACCAGTTCAAGTACGAAGAACAGGTGACCAGCACGGAGCTCCCAGACTACGCCACACATTTTCTAGAAGTTCATCAGTAAGTTCTTGCACGTTAAACGTTAACCATTTGCCAAAATTAAATAGAAAGTGTTAGGTAGTTGAATATATAAATTGCAGCAGACAAGGGCATGTTTTATTTATAAAATCCGTGACTTAATTACCTGCTCTCCGTAGCTGAAAATCGTAGGCTTTGGCACGCTTGGCCGTGCGCGAACTGCCAGTACCTATCAAATAATAACTAGTGAGCGAAATCAGCAAATTTAATTTTTGCTGAGTAATGGAAATGTTTTGGCCCAAAACTGCTAATTGCTTGCCTGTGGAAGCCTCGGAGTGCGTCATGCACTGTCTACATGTTCTTACTAGCGACATTTCCATGGCTCGTAAGCACGTTACTCCCGCCATGTAGCCGCCATTGACCTATTCAGAAGACATACACCTAAGTTCGTTTTCCCTTATGGAGCACAATAAGAGCTCTTTTGGCAAGTGGAGCATCGATCGTAAATAAAAACGTTTCGGCACATAACAGAAGGTGAGGCTTAAGCCCGTTGCAGGCGTCAGTGTTTTGTGTTTGTCTGACGTGTATTTTCACCTCACGCGGAGTTTGAATGTGTTGCTGGGCCTGCTTACACAAAAAATTAATGCACTGTTTTCTACGTTGTTATTCACTTTAAATTTAAGACACGTGCATATTACAAGTGACCTGCTTAATTCAGGATACGCACATATCTAGCTTCTTTTTCCCAGCTGCTGATATCTGAAACGATATACTGTATATGCTTACTTTAATTTATAGCACCAACACTCCACAACCAATTTTTAAGGACTGACTCTATCAGAATAAAACAGGGCAAAGTCATATATAAATAAGTACACAACAAAATGGGTTTATCTATAAAACACTGGTCTTCAATTACGTTAAATAATACTTCTTCTGGATTACGAATTTCATTTTTACCAAGTAATCGAGAAGAAGTATTATTTTATGTTAATTAAATACATTGAACCTCGATGTCCTTTATTTTTATCGATGAGAAACACTGGTCTCTATAGACCAGCGGTTTCCTGGCACCCCTGGAAAACTTTTGCGATGTTCTCACTCCCCTTACAAAAATAATTACTCATAGGAAGATGGAGAATGAAATTTACGCAAAATTTGTCAACAAATTTATATGTCCAACCTTATTTTACCCAAGATTTTGCGCCCATGATGCAATGGTAGATCATCTCGTACCCCAGTTAGTACGTGAGAGTTATACCAATGATTCCGGAACCCCGGCCTTATATATTCCATATAACGACTGCTAATTGCACATGTATGGCTCGATTGCTTTCGTTCTAAAGTCAATTGCTTTCTTTTTGCACAATCGAGATGAATGCACAGGTTTCATTAGTCTGCCTCGTCTCAAATATCCTTCAAATGCGTTATACCCAGTCTTGCTCACTGCTGCATCGCTTTTAATATTTTTCTTGTAACAACAATAATGGCTCAATTTCTTTCGTTTAGGTGTCAATTTCTTTCTTTTTGCAAAATCTTGATGCATGCTTAGGCTTCATGTGTCTATCTCATCTGGAATTTCCTGTGGGAACGTTATCCCAGTCTTGCTCAATGCTGCATCTCCCCCTCTTTTGTGGTTCCCAACCTTTTCTCAGCTTGGTACACCTAGAAAACTCATAATATGTTATCACACTCCATATCAAAATACTAACTCAACTGATAGCTGATATACAATGAAGCTTACCCCAAATTTGAGTACTAACTTATTGTATCCAACTTTATTTTATCTAAGTTTTGAACCCTTGGAAGGTCATCTCGCACCCCTATGGGGTGCGAGCACCCTCGGTTGGGAACCTTTCCATAGAGTATCCTGCATAAAAAACGCGAACAAAATACTAATGTCGCCGTAAATGTCCTTAAATCTAAACACACGTTACTGACTGTCGCTTATTTTACTATGAACGATTCTAAGACAAAAACAAAAACAGGCGATAAACTGCTTCGTAGCGGTGGTCATCTCCAGGCAATCACAAAATATACATTGGTACAGAATTATTGCTGGAAAGGAGACAGGTTATACAAGAATGTTAAGGCTTACCTGAATCAGCTGCCATGTTGGATCTGGAGTTATGGGCTTTGTACAGTCCTGGCGTGTATAATGTTATGCACATGTATCACCCATAAGTAAGCCTTTGGAAAGAAAGAAAACAAGAAGAATGTATAAATAAATTTTACTATAGGCCTCCGCAATGCGTGCGTAGATGATAATAGAACAATTGCTATTAT
>LQNS02000226.1:9977725-9996734 GCA_001587735.2 Parhyale hawaiensis
TTATTGGCTTTATACAGTCCTGGCGTGTATAATGTTATGCACATGTATCACCCATAAGTAAGCCTTTGGAAAGAAAGAAAACAAGAAGAATGTATAAATAAATTTTACTATAGGCCTCCGCAATGCGTGCGTAGATGATAAAAGAATAATTGCTATTATAAGAAATGAATCTACGGTTTTCGAAGTGAGTACGTAATTAAAATAATGAGACTGGTAGCGGTGCGTAATGCCTGGCAGCTTTGGTGGCTTGCCAGTAGGACAGACGCAAGCCGACACCGAATGCAGAGTCAGCGTGGGTTTGAAGTCGGTCGAGTACGCAAGCGGTCCCAACAATTGGTTTCGAGAACCGCTTATTTTCTGCTGCTGTTTAGAAATAAGTGACTGTTATTTCGAGCAAGGTGCGCGCCGTACTCTTGTTTGAGACACGGACACAGTGCACGAAAAAAGTTAAGTTACATTTCTGTCCGGTTGTCCTTTTAATGACGTGAAAGTTGTTTAGGAACCATTTTCGTGCAGATTTTTCTCATTTGCAATTCATTGATCAGGGTCAGGTAAACAGCTGTGGGTGGCAATTGAACTGTCCCTTGATAATGTGAGTGTCCAACGTCCATCAAAATGAACAGGAACCTAGGCTTATTGACATTTTTCATCAGTTATTGTAACTGAAAGTCTTCCGCTGCAAGGGCCATCTTCAAATAAGTTGGGCCCAAAGAAATATCTCAAACCACCTGAAAACCTGGACCAGAGATAAAACAGTGTTTTTTCTTCCAGTTTATTAACCCTTTACCGTGCTAGTGACCATATATGGTAACTTCTGTAACACTGTTCTTATGAGGGCATTTTCAGACACCCAGTAAAGGCCTAAAACTTCAAGCTGCACTATTTGGATCTCAAGCGAAATTTGACGGCGTTGTTTTTCCTGAAGTTGATTGACTGCATTTATTTTCGAAACGCCGTAAAAAAAGAGAAAATTTTTGAAACCAATCATGCTATGGGGCACCTGCTGATTACCAACTTCGACTTCGCACTAACAGAGCATCACATGTTAGCCAGTATCCCATCCGAATAGCAAGCCCCAAGTGCTACTAGTTTCAATGCTCTATTTGCACACCTAGTGGACACCAGCAGTGTAACCAGTAACATCAGCAGATTTATTCAAGAATCTTGAAAAGTTAACGGTTATTCTATACTCGTACTTGACAGCAAAAAGTTGAGTCATTATTCATAAACTGTATACATTGATACATAGCGCTCATTGGAATTCAACAGGACTACCTATTATTGATGCTCAATTCGCTTGACGTAAAAAATAGGTAACAAAAGTTCAATAAGTAAAACATATCTGTTTAATTTTCCCTATTTTAGTATCCTGCCAGCATTTTAGCTTTCCTTTTTTCGCTAAGCAACCATTCAGGAATAAAGTTCTTCAAATTTAAATACCTTCTCCTCAGTACTAGAGCACCTTGCCATCGAGTCGGACTTGGGATCCACTAATCAATGTCTCAGTATATACGAATGGTAATAACAGGAAGAGATAGTTTATTGGTTGCTTGTTTAGTTGCTTGGTGTTTCCGCCTCACTGTCAGTATTACAGAAAATAAATTCATTTGTTCAAAAGTAAAGGGGCCGTTGCCTTGCAAAATTAAAAAAAACAAATCAAATCTAACTATTACAGATGCCTACATGACCCTCGAATTCCCCTTCCTTCCCACAACCAACCTTTCTTAGCTCTAAGCTCGCGATGCGTACATTGACCAGAAGATAAACAAATAAAGACGACAAAAAACATCCTGCAGAGCATAATTATAATGAAGACAAACTACACCGCGAGGGTTTCGATAAAATATTATTTTCTGTTGGCATGTTATGAAGGTTGTGGCCCTTAGTATTTAGAACATTACCGCGAGCGTGAATGATGGAGGGGTGGTGGTGGTGGTGGTGGTGACGATGATGATGATGATGATAGGCATCATCGGCTAGGGGCCGGTACAATGTGTGGTGTACCTTAGATTCAGATATGCGTACCTATTAGCTACCTTATGTACCTATACTCTCACCGAACTGAACCTGTCCCACGATAGCCTGGCTTACTCTTAACCCTAAACCGACGGAAAGACGCCACGTGTTTCATCAGTATAGCATCGTTTGAAACGTAAAGAAAAGTTCATACTCGGCTGATTAAGGTAAACTAACCTAACCCGAAAATGGACACTTCGCGTTTATTTTAATGGGATTGTAGGGAAACCATACGCCGCACGCCCAGTCTGACATAATATTTGGAATCCTTATCTAAATATTAAACCTAAGGTATCCAAGCAAACCTTATGCTAGTTATAGTTTTCGATTTACTTAATTTATCGACCCCGAAATGTCAATTTCAGGGACGAGGCAGATGCCCCAACGGCCTGACCTAACCCATGTGTCTGTGACGTAGACCATATACATACTATTTACTGAGCTCATTTACTGTTCATATTTTTGATAGGACGATACACTTGTTACCGGCGATCGATTCCAGCTATCAGCCGTCCTGGGAACACTCGGTCAGCAGAGTAGTACTCCTGACAGGCGATCGCTCGTGTGCGTAACGGTTCTAACATCAGCCTGGGGGCGCACATGGACGGACGCACGGCGGCCACCTCGCGTCACCTGCATACTACGCTTCAGAGTCACACAGTTAGTGGGTCTTTTAAGTCACTTTTGTTTATTTAGAGCAATGACAGCGCATAAAACGGCCAATACTGGAGGTGTAATAGTTAGGCGCTACGATGCGCAATTATCTGATGTTGTTATGCTAATACGCGCCGTTGCGGGAGTCTTTGTTGCCTTATCGCTCCTTTTTCTTACAAGTTTGAAAAATGTGCACGGAACGTAAATAACTTAGAGCTAAGATATCATCTCTATCATGGATACGCTTGAAGAAACACTGACGAAATTCTTTGGCATTCTAAAGATATACGAGAAAATGTTTCTCAATTTTCGGCAGCACCGGAATAAAGACGGTAATTTTGTAGTGAAGTAGCAGTCGATCTCCACAATCACTTTTCTCGTTATTTTAATATGAAATTGAATCAGACCGCTGCAACGTGTGCAATGTACAATGCGACGAGGGCTTAATAATAAAGAGGCGCAACTGTAAAGCTTCTTCCCGATGATTTTCGACAGAGATTGTACAGTGCACAGGTCAGTCAATCATATTGACAAACCATTGGAAGCAACACCCCCTACAGTTGCGAACTCCTCCAGGACTCACTAAATCCTAATGATCAAATCTCTAATACCACAATAATCCGTAATCTCTCATGCCCCCACTAACTTTACGTATCCGGCAGTAGCTCGTAGAGGGCCGGGGCGTAAGTCCCTTCTGCTCTCTGAGAATGGGCCTATTGGTCCGTCTCATCTAAGGGTAATCGAATGCAAAATTCCATATCGTTTTTTTCGAATGCAGTATGCACGCTTCATTAACGGAGTGTGCTTGAAAAGACCTGAAGCTCAATGGTACGAAGCCCTCTCCTAAGTAAGCGTTATGCAACGAATCCTTCAAACTCGCTTCAAAAATAGATAACTTCACGTTACTCTCCATACAGCGAAGGTTTTCAGCTTTAGGAAATATAGGAAGGAACTCATGTAGAGCTTTACTGGGCACAGGAATGGCAAATCGAGAAAGAAGAACAAGAACGGAGAGAACAGTGGCAAGCAGTAGGAATAGAACAAAAATGAAGGAAAGATAGACCCTATGTGCGACTAAAGTTGTAAGATTGGCATTCCGGATTGTAATTAGAGACAATTCCAAGCTAAAGACTATGAACACTTCTATAGAAGCTCACATATCTCTATAGCAAGCAGCTTGCTAGTAGGCTACCCAGGTATATTCCTATGTGTAAAACGCTCATATATAATAGGAAATTAAGGCAGCTTTGCTTGAAATGCATTACGACTCTCAGATACGAATATAAGACAGTTGTTTGATACATCTGTCCATTTCTGTCGCTCTTGAAGTAGTTGTTCAGTCCGGATATATTTGGGTGGACAGACAAATATACACAAATCTTGAACGGAAACATTATCACCTCTCTCACTTCGTTGGCGGGTGATAATAAGTCAAGTTCAAATTGAAATAAACCAATTTTAAATTAAAGTAAATATATTTAAAATTCAAAGAAATCAATTTCAAATTAAAATCAATACATTTAAAATTAAAATAGAACAATTTCAATTTTTAAGAAGTCAAATTCAAATTGAAATAAGTGAAAGTTGAATTAAGACATTTGTTGTAGCTGTGACCAGTGGTAACTAGAAGTGATAAGTGGTACAGTAATTAGTACTACACATTATATAGTAACTATGGAGGTGACCAGTAGTAATTCGTCGTAACTAATCATACCTATAGTAGTAACACATTGTAACCAGTGGAAACTTCATATTTATAATTAGAACGCCTCGTGATATAAGACCATCATCCGCGGTGGGAGCAAATTTTATTGCCGTCATTTTTGATGGCCAGCTAGTCCTAGTTTTGGCATGGGTCACATCGAGGACAGCCCCCTAGACTCCCAGCAAAAAATCATGAACATTGCTCAACTCTGTCTAGGTTTTTTGGGTGGATAGCAGATTTCATCGCCGTCATTTTTTGTAGCCAGTTAATCCTAGTTTCTTGGCATGGGTCACATCGAGGGCAACGCACCAGACTCGCTGTTAAAAATTATGAACATTGCTCAACTCCTTCAACCACTTATTGGGTGGACAGACAAACAAATAAATCTACAAACTTAAATCTTCAACAAAAACATCATCACCGCTATTTGCTTCGCTGGTGGTGATAACTAGAACGCCTAGTGGCGTAAGACCTTCACCCGCTGTGGAGGCAAATTCAACGCCGTCATTTTTTATGGCCAGCTAATCCTAGTTTCTCATCTGGAAGCTGTGTCCAACAAGGTTAGGGTACAGCACCCTGAGGTTTTCATTTTTAATGATAACATAAGAAAAATAGAACGCCTTGTGACGTACGACCATCACCCGCGGTGGAGGCAAATTGAACGCCGTCATTTTTTATGGCCAGCTAATCCTAGTTGTTCTGGCATGGGTCACATCTAGGTCAACCCACCAAACTCCTTGCAAAAAATTAAGAACATTGCTCAATTCTTTACAGCTACCTGTTTTTGGGTGAAAGGACAAATATATATCTATATACAAATAAATACATATACACTTAAATCTTCGACGAAAAAAAATTATCACCGTCTTTCGCTTAATTCGCGGGTGATAAAAATTTCCATATATTTTCGTATAGCTTTTCAAGATGCTGCATGAGTTCACTGATAAACAAATTGTATGCTGTTTTTACAGTTGTAAAGTCATTGCTCTGTATTCCAATATTAACTAAGTAATTCCTACTGGAAGTTTTAATTCGAATGTCACTTCTTAAGGTGCTTACATACTAGCATAGTATCTATGCATTAAGTACTAATATGTATTGTGTAAAACGGTGAAAAAGCTTCGCACGACATTCACCACTAAAGGAAACTATATTCACTGCTCTAAATAAACTATTGCTTCTAACACAGACAATGGAAGGACCACAAACTCCATTCTAAACAATGGTTATTAAATGTTGGCGTTAATGTAACACCTAACAAGAAAATTAGTTACAGTTCGGGAAGAACAATTACTCGTACAGGTCGTGTAAACTAGCAATTGCCCAATACAAATTTGTACAAGTCTTTGACCTACTCGTATTTCATGTCTTTTTAACCGCTGTATTCCATGGCATGCCAACAGTTGGCACTCGAGTCAAGCGCGATGATCATCAGGAGCGGCACACACCTCACTCAACTGAGTCTCAACGTTCACTGTCCGGTCAACCTGTCATTGCACTACCTGTGAGCGGTGAGACCACTGATCATGGGAAATTCCCAAGCTTTATTACTGGAAATTCCCAAATTGAACTAAAAAATCCCACGCTTTTACTCCATATTGAACACCTGATGACGCTAGAATTATTATTGACACACCTTACTTTATTTGCATACTCTCCCTTTCTCTCTAAATTTGTGCCAAGTTGCTTCCTATTTCCTGCTTTCCAGTTAACTTGAAACATAAGTTACAATGCAGACATATACTTGGGGGGTGTGACAGATCGCCACAAAAATCCCAAGATCGTAAGAAAAATCCCAAAGAGTAGCAGCCTCACCTGTGAAAGTGCCACAAAAGCGCCAGGTGCGTAACGACCATTGCCAGTTGACGGCGGTAATGTACGTCTTGTGTCGTCACAAGACGTACACAAGAGCAATAAATTGATAATGACACCCAGAGCGGCCGTACGCTTCATGGAGGGAGTGTAATATTTGCGGCGAAGTCGTTTGCGGGGCAATTACATCACGACGGAAAGTACGCCTAGTCTGGCGCAGAAGCTGATTCAACGCACGAGTGAACTCCCATCATTTTCAGCGAGTTGTCAGCATAATAAATTATTCATTTCAGTAATGTAATTAAGATGTAACCTGGCCCGAAAAAAACCTCTCTCCAGAAAGTTTGATTGGAATAGAAAAGTAGTACTTTCACCGCATGGAAAAACATCTATGTATGTATTATGTTCTTCGTGCACCTCAGTCTTCATTAACTGTGTTGAATTAAAACTAATCACTGGTGCTAGTGGTGCGTTGTTACAGGGTCGCCTCTAAAAAATGTCATCCGCCATTGTGCAGCGTATAAATTTATGTAAAAAATATCGCATTCATGGTAGATTTAATTAAATTTACATCAGTACAGCTCTGTGGTAGCGCTGGGAGGTTGCAGAAGCGCGCTATTACCTTTCAAAATATAATATTTATATCCCTAATACAGCATTTATCTATATGCATTAAGAAGGCGATAATCCTAAGCAGATTACACAAGAGGCGACCTCATACTCAATCCTGCGGAGGCGGTACCGTTAGTCTAAGGCTGGGTTCACACGTCATTCATCTCAAGGCGTTCGCTCAAACTAGTGGACGCAGAGCGTTGAATTGATAAAAGCAGCTGTAGCAAACGTGTGAGACTGGAGGAGGAAGCATGTCCTTTTTCTTAACGCGCTGCATCAGTCAAAGTCAGTAAAAAATAATCCTATTAATACTGAATTTATCCTCAGTAGCGTTCACAGATTTTGAACAAGTTGATAAAGAACTATTTTTGTCGTAACTTTAACAATCAGAATCACTGTAATCTCGTATAACACTAGAAAACCTGAAGTTGTTGAACACACGAACTACGACGTGCTTGTTTTGATAAGCCTGCAGATTGCTGTGTGTTTATTTCATTTCTATCGTTTCATCAGGCTATAAATATTCTATAAATAGCCTGTTCCACTTGAAATAGGCTATAAGATTTTGGATAAGAAGGTTACTTCCAACAAGTGCAAAAATAAGCAAAAATATAAAGAAACGACGTAGCAACTCTTTTCCGAGTAGACGGTGACAAGAAAGTAGACGCACGGATCGTGTTGGTTCACCTAATCCGACGCGTTGAGAAGAATGACGTGTCAACTTGTTCTTACACTGTCAATGGCAATCGGTCTGGGATTAACACCTGATACGAGATCTAATCTAGTGAAATATATTTGTTAAATTATTTATTTTTGCATATGTCTATAGCTACGTTGATAAACTAACGCATGACAGGCAAGCAGACATTCTAGAATACAGCGTAATGTTTTCCCTATTTTCCATACTCTGTCACCCACAATCTACAGTTTATTATCTCGCTGTTATTTTGAACGTGAAATTATATGTCGTATGACTACCTCACGTTAAGGCAACTAAGGGTATGTTCGATTCGGTGCCAAAATTATACCTTAAAGGCCTGGCTTGATCGAAATTTCAGGCACTGACACTCAACCGCTTACTCTTGAGACTTCAAGAAACTCAACGTACGGCCGAGTCCACCGGTCATTCATATATCGCGTCCACTTATCCACTCGTCCGAGCATGTTACTATGGGCAAGAAATAGTAGAAAAGTGCACTCTTTTCTGAGTTTTATTTCACTCCAAATTTGAAGAGATATCCGTAACTTGTCCTGTGACACTTGACGAGGAAGCTGAGTTGACGGCAAACATTTTAGTAACTTTTGTTCCACCAACGACGCTACGAACCCTTCGGGCGATTGGATGAGTGAACGCATTGATATGAATCACGTGTGAACTCGGCCTAAGATGAAGTTTTCGGCAGGCTCAGCGTAATCGCGTTGTTTCTAACACTTGCGACACGATTTAGAGGGACAAAACCACAGCGTCTGCCTGAAGTTTCGTATAAGTCAAGCCTCTGAGGTTAACTTTAGCGCCGAATCGAACATGCCCTAGCAAAACCTCAATTAATATACCCACTTTATGTAAAACAATAAATGATGTTGATTATTGTCATTATCGTCAGCACTATTATCTTCATAGGACTGCCAGAATCCTTCTTATGCAGTGAATTCTATTTGATAATCTATACGCAAATATCTGCACAACGGTGGCTATATGCCAAATAGACGAATATAAAACTAAATACAAGGATGTGAGAGTTTAAAACTAGAACATAATATGTGCGTAATTGTCGGTAAAAAACTCATATGTTGAGATACATAATTGTTTGTAAATATATATAAGAACAAAATTTTGTATATGAGTACAGAAGGATATGAACATTAAATAATCTAAGGATGACAATCTTTGCCTTACCCAAATTTATTGCGATTTAGACTTTTGCCATGACTTGATAACTTGAAAGAAAATTTGTCTAAAAATCGCCAAGTACAGAAAGTACGAAATTGGAGACATCGTTTAGCCTACACAGATATTAGCCCCGTCAAAGGTGTTATGTTTTTATCGAGTTTGTCTGTCACTAAGATAACTCAAAAAGTTAATGACGGATCTTTGCAAAATTTTCAGGGATTGTTGGAGTTGTTACGAAGAGCATATGACCAAATTTTGGTGATGAACTCTGTCCGTTTGCTTGTCGCTTTATTTACCTCCGCCTAGGGGGTTATGTTTTTGACAAGTTTGTCTTTTTGTCTGTCTTTTATCTGTCCATCACCAAGATAACTCAGAGGGTTATGGATAAATCTTTGCAAAATTCCCAGGGTTTGTTAGGTACCTTAAGAGGAACATATGATTTTACTTTTAGTGAAGATCCGTCCAACCGTGTGTTTATTTGCCTTTTTATTCACGGTAATATAATTTAGAAAGTCATCAACAGATCTTTATGAAATTTGCAGATGTTTTGGTTGTTACTGGGAGCAAATTATTAAATTTTTGTGTTGATCTGTTTGCTTGTCTCCATGTTTATTTTCTGTTTGTCAGTAACATAACTCAAAAAATTGTCAAGATATCTTCATGAAATTTTGCAGGAATTGTTAAAAATCTTAAATAGCATAAATGACCAAATTTTGGTGACGATGAAGAGGAATTTCAGGATGAATTTAAATTTTTCGTCAATATTGCTTTTGCATAGGGCCAATGCATTTAGACTTGTCCAAAACTGCCATTTCTAGTAATTTCTTAGGTGTGCTTTGAAAGGCCAAGGGACTCGCCCTTTAAACA
Organism: Parhyale hawaiensis; assembly: GCA_001587735.2. NCBI lineage: Eukaryota > Metazoa > Arthropoda > Malacostraca > Amphipoda > Hyalidae > Parhyale > Parhyale hawaiensis. Next base: position 9,987,283 of record LQNS02000226.1, read on the forward strand.
CACTGTTGGTAGTTTTTCTGTTGATTCGTCGAATTGTATCAGGTAAATTGGGTCCATCTACCGTCAGTCTCACGAGTATAGTTTTTTCTTTTCATTTACTTTAAAATATTTTTTATCTGTAATAGAACCCTGGAACAAATGGCACGTTTTGAACGTCCTGGATTTCCTACAGCCAACTGACACGTATCATCGTATGCCTGGTACTGAAGATTCCTGCTGTTATTCGAGGCTCCTCCCATTTGCCCCGGTCTCAATCTAAATAATCTTATTTTGTTACCCTTACTTTGCCGGCCGGGCTCGGCCATGGTGTTGTGAGTGCTCTGTTTGAGGTTTGGATCGAGTTTCAGGCATTAATTGCAGACAAGGGAGCTTAATCCTAAATCATAATCAGTTTGTGATGAATGCATGGAAATTGATTTAAAATATTTATTGGAAAGTTAACGGTATGCATAAGTCCGATTTATCGCGTTCGAAGCAAGGCCTGCAAGAAATAGGGTCTAGAGGGCCTTGTTTGAAGCCAAGTTTAGAAGGTGCATTCAGCTGCATTTTATATACCTATATAGTATATATATATATATATATATGAAAATATAGGTGTGTGTGTTTCAGTCCGTAAAAATACGGCCGTACAGCATTTGCAATATTACGCCTTATTAGGATTTCAAAGTTTCCCAAAATTTCCATAGCGTCATGGTCTAAAAAGCGAAACACTTGTCGAACAGGAAACTTTAGAAGCGCCCAAACGGCTTTGCCATCATTTGGGTAGTTGAGGAGCATGAAGGAAAGTGGCAACAAAACTAAATTGTAATGCTTCGTTTCAGACTTGAATTTTTGCTGTCATGTTTCCTCTTAGTCTTAAAGATGTCCTATGCAATTTTGACCACATCTCTCAGGCAGCTTTAGCGCTTTCTAATTAAATTTTTTCAAACGTATACAGCTATATAATATATATATAATAGCAACTTCTTTACTTACACAGATGCGCATTATGTTTTTACTTCTAAATTTTTTCCTTGTCGACGTCTGTGTCAGGATCTAGTAGCTACACTGAAAAAATGTTTCAATATCAGAGATCAAGAGCAGAGATAAGGGCCGTACGAGCTCGTCACCTCAGGCAATGCCCTCTATGTACGTACGGGATCGAAGATGCGCTTGTTTTCGGGTCACAGTTTCCCAAGTTGCAGCCAAATAAAAGAGAGTCATGTAAAAATTACTCTGGAACTAATGATTAGTGCCAAATGTAGGAAAGTTTGTTCACCGTGATACAATGTAAGAAAGAACTTTATATCTACAAATAGTTGAAAAAAGGAAATTGAAAGAATTTAGAACCAGTATAATGAGCTGTTAAGTCAATTTTTGAATCGTAGGCGGTCCCCCCTTCACCAGCCATATTTGTCTCCATGACTTGTGAGTAATCTATCTAAAAGTTGATAAATCTCTCATTATTTTGGCAAAATATCTCTGAATTGAAATCTGGCTTACTTTTTTCACAGCTGTTTAACGCTATTGATTGATTTCTATAGCTACTTTTTGTTGCTAAGATTTCTCTAATCCCGAGCAGTAGCATGTTTCAGATGACACACTTTCTCGCGAAAAAAAATTAATAATGTAACAATGCTGCTGTTGTCTCGTGTGTAAAATAGAAAACTGGTGGATCTTCCTGCAGTCCTGCGGGCGGGCTCTATACTTCAAGAATCCATCGCAACGAGTGGCATTTGCCCGGTTTTTGCTAAAAATTACCACTTGAGCTGAACCAACTCAGCCTGTTCGGCAGGCAGTGCCAAAAGCTGGTTGTAGGAAGAAGAATTGGGCCAACTGGGTCAACGCTATTCGTTCGAAATTATTTTCTGACCCACTATAGTACCACACCGCAACAGCCCTGAAGCGGTGGATAATCGGCTATTTTTGTGTTCTTGCAATTGGGCCGCAGCCTCTGGTAGAAGGTCTCATACTCATATTGTTATCTGGCAAAATAAACGAACAGTGGAACATCTTCGTCAGCACCGAGAAGCTTCCTGGAGGATTTCTATGGACTGCAAACTTAAAACAGCGAGTTTTTCCGCATTATTGAGCCGTAAAGCGCAAGAAAGTAACATCACTTACATTGTCCTCAGAAACGTAGAATTTGCATCAATTTCTCCCTCAATTTTTAGCAGCACTCAAATTAGAATCGTAAACCTTTTTTGTGCTGGAGTTTTCTGGGATTGCCTCTTAAAAATGTTTTGTTCAAAGATGCCGCAGGCAGTGGCAATGTATCCTCCCTTCAGTAGAATCTCTATACCACGAGCAGCAATAGAGAGGAGGTGCTGATGCTATTTATTTTCCATAATTTTTTACTTCAGGGTACAAAAGTAGTGATAATTGCACAAATTGTAATATAGGACTAGATAAAGTACGAATGGGTAACTATAGCTATTTACAGAACTTACCCACGGTAGCCGCATCCTTGCGTGTTGAACTGATGAACCCATGAAGTATTGGAGGTTGCTGGATCGAGTACCAAGCCAGGTTAGCAAGCTTTGTAGCGCTTGGTGAGCTGAGTCAGCAGTGCTGGGTATGCACAGCTGCCGTGGAGGCACTTTCCTTGCCCAGAAATGAGGATGGTATAGTCTCTCTCGTGTGAAAGGCCATGGAAGGACCCGTCCACTCGAGTGTCTTTTCCAATTCTTTGCGCCATTTTCTGCCAGTAGTAGAGCACTGAGCCAACTTATACTATATGGCAGAGGAGAGCCGATGTCGAGATAGGATATTCCCAATTGGGCCACATGGCCGACGAGCATCACTGTGCGGATCACCTTTGGCGGAAACGGTGGTTAAACAAATCAAATGATTATTTATCAAATGGTAATTCACTTGATGAAAAGCGTCCTATTATGAGATAAAAATACATGATTTAGAACTTACACATTTGTACTGTAAGTCGTGCTGTATGGTACTGTCATACCTATTGGATAATAGTGTACGTAAGAGTATTTAGTCAGTCAGGTGAAATAGTGTTAATTCATGCAAATCTCTCATCGGGAAAAAACGACTGCATTTACCCTATTTTATGTAATAAGCTGTAATATTAGCAGAAAACATAATTATTATATTACTCCTTGTGAGAAGGTAATCGTTTGGTACTATTGGGGTGCCAGTTCATGTAACTAGTTTGGTCTGTGGTGGCACTGAGCCTTGTTGGTTAGGTTGTAACTTCATAGCTGTAATATTATTAAGAAGTGAATGTACATGCAATTTGTAATGTAAGCTGTTATAGAATAATGTAAGAACACCTCCCGCCCGTGGAGAAATATATGATCAATCAATCACTCAATCAACGGGTCGTTAGATAAGAACCTTCGTAAGCGGCGCCATAGTTCTTGACGACCTGTGGTCGACTGCAACCGAGCTTATTCCTCTGAAGCCAGTTGGCCAATATCTGTAGCACGAACCAGTGCATGCGGGTTTCCCAGTGCAGGGTGTGGAAAAGTTGATTTAACCATAACCTGTAGAGATTATTTATCCCTATCGTTGTATCCATATGATGAAGAGAAGAGACTTCTGAAATTTATCCCATCAACCGCTGTGCTTCGGGCTGCTTAAAGGGATAATATCGTGGCAATTTTTTATTCTTTCATTTAGTAAGTGACAGCTACTATATAACCTTCAACACATGTAATTGCATGGATTTTTTTTAAATTTAGTTATAAAAACTTTCCTAGAATTTTACATTTTTGACACGTGAGCAAAAGTGACACCAACGCCAACTTCTCGCCACAACTAAAACCATGATAGAGGACAACAGATTATATGTAGCTACAGCAGTCCGATAAAATTAATGTCGATATTTTAAGTAATAATTTGATATCTGCAGCAACGACATCTGCTATTCGCAAGCATTGTTCATTTCTTTTGTATGTTTTCGCCATTACCTGTAATGAGTCAAATTTTCGGATGCGTATGTATATTCCAGTGCCTGGCGCAATTCATCTGCCCTTAAGCGAGTTTGATTGTGTATTTTCTATAGTCAATTATATACCTGTCTATAAGATATGTTGAGCGCCTATGAAACACATGAGACTAGCTTCTACCCGATTCATTTCCTGTGTCGCTGTTCTGTTTACTTAAATTATCCGATCGATCCTGTATTCTCAAATGATTCCTTTCTTTCAGCTGCGGACACACAGAATTATTAATTCACGGAAACAAATTTTTATTCTGTTTTTAGCGCCCGACTTCGTCACAAGTGTGTGTTGAGGCGTTCACTCGATTAGGTTTCTGAAATAAAGAAGCACTCCTGAGAACGCATACCTCCGCCAAGCAAGGCAAAGTTGATGTAAGATTCGAATTAGTCTTGGAACCAGGATACCTTTTCCTCGTCACAAAAATTTGGTCTTGGTGCCGTTTGACAATGATAACAATTCTTGTATTTTCCTGAAGATTCACTCGAAACTTTTTAGTTATGTGACAGAGAGAGAAACGGACAGACAAAAATATATCCTCATTGGCAAAGGAAATGTTGCTAAACTAGATCTGAATGAAACTTTTGATGAAGTCGGCCATTACAGAACGAACCTAGACGCGATTTTCAGGTTGTGCAAATGCTTTTTCTCAGATTATTTTCAAAGTTTTCACGGATGATATTCAATTTTACCTCTCAGAACCTAAGACTAAATAAATGGAACGATTGACAGTGCAAAATCAGTTTTCAATTTTAGATCTCTCTTCTGACCTTATATGGAACTGAACCCGCTCTTCGGATTATGATTCTGTTTTCTAGCTATAAAATTCTTGCCCATTTTTTCGAAATTCTAAACTAGTTACCGCTTAGAAATTGAGAACATCTGGCTCTTAAGCTGTAGCCTCGGTGAGCCTAGGAGTATGCATCTGTTACTACACTTACGACCTTTACAATTTATCAAGGATGATGAGACTACACATGGTTAACCCAGGCGGGCTGGGCCAAGCTGCGGTGCACCAAGGATAATGTTCGCTTGTGACGTCACAAAATCCAAGTACGGAAATACGCAGCTCTTTGACATTGTTTATCCATCATTTCATTTAAGCCTCCGGAGTGTCCTACATGTCCTACAATCTTTAAAGTTCCACAAAAATACGTATCAAAGTATCTACGAACATATTTAGCTCGCTGGAGGATAAACTTTTATGTAACGTTGGTTAAAAGGCTGTTCAAAGAGCGCATGAATTGAACCAGGCTAATGCCCGCGTGTGTCATTAGAACTTTTGGAATCAAGCTTATCGTCTGCAAAATGCAATCAATTTAGTGAGTTTTATCGAGAGTTATATGGCATTGTGAAGAAGGAATCATATGACTGAAGACCTTCATGTTTTCGATTTATTCTTGTCTTCTACCTATGACCCGCTATCCCCTATAATTTCAAACCGCTGCAACAAAAAATGGTTCAGATGCGTATGATTAAACGCCGGGATAGAAGAACGTTTTACCAAGATTTGTTTAGAAAACATTAAAGCATCAGAGAAACAAATTACTTTCCTTCCGGCGAAATAGTATGAAAGCAAAAGTTCATACATAATACCAAGAAGCCATATACAATTGCTTGGTAAAATCAGAAAAAAACATCAGCTGCTATACGCTGCGTGCGTTACAGCAGCATAAGTAAGTGTCGCGTCCGACTCGCGTTAACTAACTTGGAAAATATTACCTAACGTATTTTCCACTACAAAACTGTCTTTCGGAACGATGTTGTTGAAGCTGGCGAATGTTAAATGCAGAATTCTTTCCAATGATGCGGTACTTTTCACTATAAGGTGCGGAGGATCTGTTACCGACGAGTACGCGACGGCACAGCTTAGGGCCACATTTTACAGACACTCTCCGATATAATAATGATAAAATTTTATCTTTCAGCAGGCTGAAAAAAGTTTGTAGATGCTTTAGTACGTATTTTTGTGCAGCTATAAAGATTGTGGGACACCCTGGAGGCCCAAATGAAACGATGGAGAAACAATGTAAAATAGCTGCGTGTTACCCTACTTGCATTTTGTGACGTCACAAGCCTTATTACCCATGGCGCACCGCAGCTTGGCCCCGCCCCGTGCGTTAACCTTGTGTAGTCTCATCATCCTTGCTCTTTTTCTTGTTACCTCCGCCAAGGAGGTTATGTTTTTGTCGAGTTTTTCAGTCTGTCTGTTCTTCTGTCGCCAAAATAACTCAAAAAGTTATTGACTGATTTTTACGAAATTTACAGGGATCGTTTGGCATGTTAGGAGTATCAGATGATTAACTTTTGGTGAACATCCGTATACCTTTGGTTACTTATCTGGTTCCTCTTTCTTAGTACCATAACTCAAATAGTTATTGATTGATTTCTATCAAAATTACATGAACTGTTAGGTATATTACGAAGAGTAATGACCAAATTTTTGCGATAATTTGTTAGTTCGTCCGTTTGTTCGCCTGTTTTTGATTTGCTGTTTGTTAGTAACATAACTCAAGAAGTTATGGACGGATTTTAATGAAATTTATAAGATTTTTAAAAATATTAAGAGATATAAATCATCAAATTTTGATGATGATCGATTGGTCTGTTTGTGTATTTGAGTAATGTTTGTCAGAATGCTTGTCGTCAGCTACTTCACTCGCAAGTTATGAACGAATCTTCAAAAAAATTGCAGAAGCTGTTATTACTGTCAAAAGGCACAAATAGCCCCATTTTGTTGCTGATTACAAGTATTTCATATAGTTTCGGATCCAGTTTGAATATTTCGTAAGCGTTGCTTGCTTGGCGAAGGTATGCGCTTTTAATTTGCTCTTGTGTTCAATATGAAATTATCATTATACGCTGGTGTACCATCGTCATATTAGTTTATTATTAGACACAGCTTTCCTATGCACAGTATATGAAGAAATGCTGGTGTATGTATGACTCATCTCTTCTAGCTATTCTTGTGTGTTTTTGTTGGAGTATTGCTCACCGGTCTGAACTTCAGCTGCTGCATGACAGTCAGCTGCGTCTGCTAGACTGACTTGTGATCCTTCAGCCAGCAGGCTATGCCTGACAGTTAATTGGTGAATCTGTCCCATAGGAGGGCGGTGGCCCTGACTCTATATTTTATAAGGTGTACAATAATGAGAAACATTGGTTGTATTCGTCTGTCCCTGCCCTCAAGGCCTTTCACAGGATTACATGGGCTGCGGTTGATGCGCACTCTTTCACTTTTTGAAGAATATTAGATACCGAACTCGTCAATTCAGTCGTTGTTTCTTGCCCTGGTCTGTTTCGGTTTGGAATTCATTGCCAGCATCGGCCTTTGGTCGCGTTGGCCTGCAGGCGTTCAAGTCAGCTGTTAATGGCTTTTCGTTAGGGTTTCCTTAGCAGCGTTTTGGGCTTCCCGGTGTTGCATAATGCTTCATTTGGGCTGTATTACCTGTCCGTGGTGGCCCGAGCCTGAAGTTTTAATAATAATATTATCTAAAATTACGTGGGAGCTGGTATATGCCTAAATAGCTAATAGGCCTGTTTTTCTTGTACAATGAAGCCTATTCCAATAGGGATGTAGTTTGTAAGTATTTCACTGCTGTCACTCCTGTAATGAGCCTGTATATGAGAAATATGGATTATACTTGTGTCACGGATAGACCTTCATGAAGTGGAGAGTCATATTATTCTATCTTTTAATCTTCAAATTAACCTTGAAATATTTCTAATTCTATTATGATTTGTCGAAGACCACATCTTACATTGACTAGACACTAAAATCGGACCTCTCGCAATTGGGCCTGGGGGCCTATTTACTTAAGTGTTAATAAACTGAGTTATAATAATCATAGAGACCTCAAACAAAGATAAATTTATTCGACGTATCATAAGGAATGCGATGCACAGCAGGGAATCAAAATTCACAATCATATATCTTCAGTAGGATGTATACATCATACCTTCGGAGACCAAGAAAAATAGAAAATAATAAATAAAATAATTAAAATTTTATAGAAAAAATTAGCTCATAGAAACTAGACATTATGTACTTTGATATCACATTCAAGTGAGTTTTTTCCAATGGCGGTTTGGAAGCAATATCCTCAGAAATTGATGTACGTAGAGCTTGCGGTAGACCTCATCCCAATAACCGAAACAAAAAGGAGCTTAAGAAAATCCCGTAATGTTGAAAAATGAATTAAAACCACAGGAATAGTACATTGGTAGCAATGAACTAAAAATACATATTGAACTATGAAATAAAGATACCAAGACAGCTTGTAAATGATATTAAAACATAACAATTTAGAGCTGATACAACCCTTCATTACTGCACATCGTGCGTATCGATATCATTTCACATAACGGCCTATGTATATTACACCATTTCGTGGTTGCCTACGTTATATCACTCAAGTCCTTCCGCCTCTTATTTGGTGGAGAAACAACAAAATTTATCACCGTCATTCTTGATGGCCAATTAATTATGGTTTTTTGGCATGCCACAAATTTTGAAAGCTCTTATTCTACAGTATGAGACTTTATTTTACTAAACATTGGGAACTAATTTTATACTACTGCAAATATCAAAGGATGTCATTTAAACAGTTGCTCTACGTAATTACACTTCAAGCTTTAATATTTTGGTGAATTTGTTGCGTATAGAAGTTTTAAATGTACAGGTTTGCTAGTCTTTACTGAATGAAAAAGAATTAAGTCATATAACTTGAATAAAGTATGAAAATAAATGAGAGAACATAAATAAGCGTCTGCGGCACCGTGCAGTCAGGCCCAATTGCGGGACCGAAATCTGCCTTAGGGGCCAGTGTCCAGTCAATGTGTGGTGTGGTCTATGGCTTAGTTTATGCTAAAACTGGTTATGTACCAGACAATTACCTTCATGTATCATACATCCGTTCCTAATTATGTTAGGATAAGTGAGATGAAATAAAAACTCAATATGCGCCGTGGCGAGCATGCATGCGGTAAAGAAGCAGACAAAACAAGATGTTTCATCACTGGCAGCGCGTGGAGGAGATGGCATTGCAGTAGGCGATTCTTCGTCCCGCTCATTCCTGATCGCGGACGCGAGGAAGCTCTCACCGGGTCCGGATCTCCGGAGCTGGTTACTCTCTGACCTCATTCGTCCGGTAAATGGAACAGGTTCTGCAAGGATGCTAGTTACATACCCAAGAAGATGGATGAATTGTGACATTTTTTCTTCCCATCCATATCTTAACTAAAAAATATAACGGTGTTGTATAGGTTGCTTCTTCACGCCAGCAGACTTGCTTGCGGTCAGACTAATGAGCTTGCAGTCGGAGTTTGGAGTCCTAATATGTATGGCAGACTTCAGCTCAATGGGGCGAGTTATTGTAAAGTTTAGCCAAGTTTTTATACATATTCGAATAAGCCAGAACATCTAAATTGAAAACCTGCGCAAACTTTCTTGGCGATCTCTTTAAACGTCCTAATTTCGTAGGTAGTTACACAAAAATATCGCTACATATA
>LQNS02000226.1:10007833-10039468 GCA_001587735.2 Parhyale hawaiensis
CTAGTGCCGCTAGCCCCCTAAAAATTTAGGACGTAATGCCCCCATACCTGAAGACACTTTTTGAGCAAAAAACAGAAAATTGATAATTATGACCATTTTCGCCTAAACGATCCCCTTAACTAGGAAATATGTATCATACACAGCAACAGTACGCATCCTTCACTGCAGATATGACAGTTCCGTTGTAAGGAACTTAGTAGCTGAAAGTGCATAGCAAATCGTGCTGTTGTTGTACTGTTGCGGTCTATGTATGTATATTTATAGCTTTATGTTTTTGAAAGCATGAATAACTGTAGTAGAGTAGTGGGTTTCTTGAAGAAACGAGAACGGCGTACCTGAAGCTATCTGCCTGTGGCAAGTTCGCTGATTATTTATGTACAGTTGTTCTTATTTATTATTTTCATCATTATTTTGAACTATTATGCGTTCATTTGTTTCTCATTTCTTAATTTAATACTGTAAAAGCGTAATATATTGAGCTTAGTGTTAGTTGTGGGAGTCGATGAAATTATTACTTTCTACACGGCAAATTCAAAGTCTTACCACCACTGAGAGTTAGCAATATTATATGCCTATCAACTAACACTTCCTCTCTTTTTTTCTAAACTACATCGTTCGTTACAACGTTTTCATATCTATACGTACGTTACATATTCTTCTTAAAAAGTTTCTGAGTTACTTTCGTTATATGCCCATTGCTTAGCCACCTCCTGTGGCCCAGTGGTTATAAGATTTCTGACTGTCTAATTATCTGGAGGTCAGACGTTCTGTTCCCAAGCCAGGTAGGAAACTGTATGCTAGAAAATACGGCGTCAAGAGTTCTATCATTCATCGTCACTGTGAGCACTGCCTCGGAATCGAGGACTTAGTTGTCAGTATGTATTATATACCTTAACTCAGACAAACTGTGGTCGACTGCAGCTGTGCACTTCTCTAGGCTGTATTATATAGTGGTTATTTATCTGTGGCACGAACCAGTGCATGTGGGTTTCCTAGCCGAGGTGTGCCGTTGCAACGACTTTACCACTTACTATACGATCATATTTTCGAAGCCGTTTCAGCACCCAGGATTTTTGAGTAAAAGTGCAGATGCCTGTTCTATTGTCATGGATTAATTACGCCAATTTGCAGGCAAAAATTCTTAGAGCAGTTCTTGACCATGACCGTGTTGCGCACAAGGGAAATAACTGCAAATTAACTAGCTGATCTTTTCAGTTTTTCAAAAGAGACGTTCCGTGTACGTGAATTGTTTCACAGTTTCTGATTTCACCTTCGTCCTTCGCGCTCAAAAAATTGGCTGTGTTTACAGCCAGACGCCACAGCTGGGTCATTTCTGCTATTCACCTCCCTTATGTTCGACCTTCCTCATTGTTATTCGCATATTTCTATATATACAACTAATTTCTGGAGTCGTAGAAGTCGCAGTGCAGAAATGAAAAGTGAGGAAAATTATTCATTTGCTAGTGGCGAGTTGCTCCCTTGTCTTGGTTGGGTTAGGGTGAAATTACCCGAGCGTAAAAAATGATGGTAGATTTCATGGGCGAAAATATAACTTTACTATAAAATATGCGTTGTTTTAAATTAGACATATCCCACTGTAATTTGCATAGCACCGGCTTAAAAACTCAATACTTGGTTGATTGCTTGCCTGGTTTATCTTTCTTGAATGAAAAAGAGAATTCAGTTCGCACGTTAGAAAATTAGGTATTTTTCACATATGCAGCAAAATCGCAAACACAGGATCTTTATCTTGAGTTCAATTCCCAGCTTTAACATTATTTAACAGTTAAAAAAAGAAATATAATTGCTGATTGAAGTAACATGTTTACTATAGCAGAGATTGCACCTGTTATAGTCGGTTACCAGCGAAACGGAACTTTTATTAGTTGTATCACTTAGCCTTTACCCTATAGGCAGCCCATTTTCTTTCTTAGACGACATTTAAATAGTAAATATATATAATTTCATGGGGAAGAACTAAATTTTATCCCGTCCTCGAAGTCAGGGAACAGTACGATTACGCAGTAAAGTTTCGAGCATTTATTCATGACCTGTGAATCGAAGATCCCATCGAAGATCCCACAATGAATTAGCAATAAAATATGAAGATCTTAGTATAGTGAGAAAAAATTTACTACTGATTTACTATTTGTCGTTCTTTAGAATTCAGAACTCAGTCGATAGACCATTTCGCTCGGCCGCACCACGCAAATACGTGTAATCATTCTCACTAATTTGATTTTCCAGTCGAGAATAGCTCATGGTCAAGTTCTGTTAATAAACCTTTTATAATTAGAGCAGCGAGTAAAGCTGCCTGGACAACGGGCGTCGAGCTGCTTTCAGTTGGTAAAGTTTTGTATGGGCTTTTATAGGAGGGAACAAGGGGTCTTTTGTAAGGGCTGGAGGGAGAGGTGTTGCGTTAGTGGCGCGGACTCAAAGCTTTCCTAAACTCTCCAGTTTCTTGGTGACCACCTTGCAGATGCGTGTTCTTGTGCAGAGCCTTGCCAAGTTTAAATGTTCATGAAGCAAACGAACTCAAAAAGTTACACACCAATAACCATACGGTGCTCTTGCCATAAAATTCAATTCATCCTTGTTTTCAAGGCGCATAGAGCTGGCCGTAATTACATTGCAGAAAATACCATATCTCGAGCAATGGACGAAATCTTTTCACTCGTCAGATTAACACACGAGACCTTCACTGGAAACGTAGTTACTGAAAGCACTGATTTTGCCAGCCTTCTTTTTTCTAGTGCACGACTTACTCCGGTAACCCAAAGCGAAATTTTATTAGTTACAATTAAATTTAAACTTTGGAACGTGGTAAGTCTCAGGGAGAGTGGCTTTATATACACATATGTATATTACGTAGTTTTGCAAATTAACCCTATACGTACACAGCGTATTATGGGGGCGAGTTCGATTCGCCCACGTCGATCGAGATAGTTTAATTCGATTAGCTGTAACTTAACCCTAACGTTAGTCCTAGGCATTGGATTCGTCATTTTGGCTAGCGTTACATGTGTTAAACAGAAAACAGTTGCGTTTGAGACGGCTTAAAACTCAATCCTGCAAAGGATGGAATAATTGAATTGAAGACACTTTACGTAATCTATGTAACTTATAGTCAAGCATCGACTAGGTACCGCAAAGAAAATTTTACTGTGAAATAATATACATAAATATTTAATGATAGTACATTATATTATTTTTATAAGAAAAGAAATAATGTATATGAATACTTCATGATGCAAAATAGATAAATAATAAATCAATGAAACTTGCATTCAAACCGTGAGTAGTTCATTCCTTGGGACGAGTGCAGCTGTGATTTGTTTTTATAGCAAAGGGAGAGCTGGAGAATCAGAGAGAGAGAGAGCATAACAATACTCGGGCGAAAGCTGGGCAAGGATTTCCTGCCGGCAGACTTACTTTTATCTGGACCAGTAACAGCTGCTCCTCATATCTGCAAGTAGCATTCATATTCATCTTGAATGAACACCTGGTACAGCAGGATGTACGCACCAATGGCGACCTGTTCTGACATATTGGAAACAGATGCGCACCTCCAGAGGTGCTTCCATACTTGAAGCCCTCAAACAGTTTTGGATCCACTGCTACTTGATGGAGGATATTTAGAAAGTAAGAAGCTCTGAAGTGACATAGTCACAATGCCGCTTATTACCTCCGCCAAGGAGGTTATGCTTTCGTCGGGTTTGTCTGTCTGTTATTCTGTCTGTCGCCAAGATAACTCAAAAAGTTATCGACGGATTTTGATGAAATTTAAAGCGATTTTTAGGTAAGTTGGGAGGAACAGATGATTAACTTTTGGTGAAGATCTGTCCAACCGTTTGTTTGTTAGTTTCTTTGTCTGCCTCATTTTTCTCAATGGCATAACTCAAAAAAGTTATGGTCGGATTTGTATGAAATTTACGTGAGTTGTTAGGTATATCACGAAGAGTAAATCATCAAATTTTTATGATATGTTAATTCGTGTGTGTCTCGCTGTGTTTGATTTTATGCTTGTTAACGCAATAACTCTAAAAGTTTTGAATGAATCTTTATGAAACTTATAGGAGTTGTTAGTAGTGACAAAAGACATGAATGATTAAATCTTGGTGCAGATCGGTTGGTTCGTTTGTTTGTTTGTTTGTTTGACTTATGTTTGTCATAATATTTCTTAGCAACATAACTCAAAAGTTATTAACGGATCTTCAAAAAAATTGCAGAAACTGTTAATACTATCAAAAGGCACAAACGATAAGATTTTGAAGTTGATGCAAAAAAAAAAAAAAAACACGGTTTCAGAGCCAATTTGAATTTTTCGTTACCGTTGCCTTTCTTGGCGGAAGTATGCGCTCGCGGAGTGGTCTAGTTCTAGTTGTTAATTTCAGGATCATTTGAGCTTGGAGAAGAATCCAATGTGCTGTGTTTTTTGAAAATTTAAAGAACGTAATTATTATGTCTATCGTATATGATGAATGCCCTGTCATATGAATGGCATTCTGTGACCTATGTATCTAACAGATAAACTTAGTGTTCAGCTAAGCCAAGACCTCCCATATAAAGTACAGGCCTGGGTCTGTATCTCTATCACTATGCACTCCCTGGACAAATTGTCGGACGCAGACTAATATTTTTTGCGCCTACTCTCCATTTTCGGGCACATCTGGTTAGAATGTTTAATTACAACTTGTTAACGGATCTAAATTACAGTGGTTTGACCTTTGTATCTAAATTAGGCGGAAATACGCCTAGTAGGTTCCAAAAATATCAGGCTGCATCTAATAATGTCCAGGGTCGGTACCGGTCGAACCATATCTTCCCCAACGTACGTGGAGACATTTGGTAGGAAGCCTCGATTCGGAGTGAGATGGATGCAGAACTTCAAAGCGCTAGGTGTAGATATACTACTGCGCTGCTACATACTCAAACTTAATCTGTCCCTGGAGGTACTTCGACTGATGAAGAGTTCGCATAAAGAACGAAGAGCTGGCCAGCGTTCATTATGCAGCTGGAATTACACGTCGCATCGCTGCTTTTGATAATTCAAAATCTTCTGAAATTTGAAAAAAAACTATATAACTCTTGCTGCGATGTTAATGAATTTCGTTTTCTTACACCAAATTTATATTGAAACCAGTAATGGAAATTAAATTGCCAGGGTGTCACCCCTTTAATTTTCCCAAGTTTCGTACTAGTGACTCTTTTTACACAGTGGCTTGAGTCCCCCTCGCCAATAATAAACCAAGTCCCCTCAGCCCCTAATATTGCTACCATGGAACCAACATACATCTGTGTATGTGTTGTGAAGCCCATCTATATTTACCTCCAGCCCCCTCCTTGTCTACAGTGTCTCATTCAAGTAGATATTAGACAATATATAAGTTATTTTGTGAAACCTTTACAGTATATATTCAGGTCACATATGTACACTCTGTTGGTAAAAAGTAGATCCGCTCTAAGGTTCGCCTCTTTGGAATATCCAATATTAATTTCCCTCTTTTCCTTCACATTTGATATGTCGAGCCAATACTACCACCCTAACCCAGTTAGCTATGCAGAATTTTTTTCAAGTTTCGAGAGTTATGAGCATTTTCTTTAGTCTTTCTATGCTACGCTTACTTTTGCGCCTTAACATGTAAGAAATTTTATCTAGTAAATTTTTATTGAGTTTTTTATGAGTTCACTTGACTTCGATATGCTATAGGTAAATTTTTCTACTATTAAGAATTATGCTAAAATTTGTTTTTAGTTTGAATGAGTCATGTAGAACGTTACACTCATTTATACGTACGTACATTAATTGTAGGACGTCCGTACTTAGGTTCTAGTCTGCTGCCTTCAGTCGCATTACTATCAAAAAATCTATTTGCTCCTTTTGAGGCAAGTAGTGGCAATATAAAGTTAATATACTGGTTTGGGGCTGCGGAACTGGTAACCTGGTACCTGAACTGGAGCACCTAACTGGCGCCCCTCCAAGTTATCAGCTATGCCGAAAATTATAAATTGATAAAATCGTCGAAAATTAAAGTCAACCGTTGTATCACCGGCCGATTTTAGGATTACATATCTTTCTTGCCCAACCGTTTCCTGGCTTTGGCTGGCAGAAATCTCCACAAATAGTATCACGTAACACCATTCATGTGCTAATTCAGGATGTGTTGTGGTTTTTTCTACGAATTTTGAGTAAAATATCATTGTGAGCCTAACTTACAGTCGCTGCTTGTGTATTAGGATGAATTAAGAGCAAGGTATCTATTTCTTCGTGAAATAAATGATGAGTCTAGTTTCACATGCAATGTTCAGAGCAATAATTTATTCAAAGATTAACCTAATAAAAACACAACTGCAGATTATAAGCTCTCCAGTTATACATGAAGTCGATGCAAGAAGATTGTTGTATATACGTATAGATATTATTTTTATGGCTTCCCCTCTGATTTATTTGCGGGCTGTAAGCACAAATATATACATATGTATAATATTTTAAAGTTTTCACTTATTACATAACTGAATTTTTGCTGCTTTGGAGTGCATAGTTGTTTTCCGCTGGAAGTTGAATAAATTAAGTAAAATTTTATAAGCTCCAACAGTTCAACGAAATTTATCACCGTGTGAAAATGTGCTCTGAATCAATCGTTTTTCTCTGGTAAAACGATGCCATGCCCAGCGCATCCTCCATTCACGAGAGATGATTTTGATCAGAATCTTTCTACAGAGTAATAGTATTTTCTAGCCAATCTTTTCACTCAATGCTAAATTTCAATTGTCTGGATGCAATAAAAATCTTTTACCTAAAGCATTCACTGTGCCGGCTTAAGATGACTCAAACTATCATACTGTTGCTGGGGAATCACGAGGGATTCGAAATGAACTATAGAGAGCACTTTGAGAGCGCATACCTCCGCCAAGCAAGGCAACGGAAACGAAAAAAATTGAAATTGGTTCTGAAACTAATATTTTCTTTCTATCAAAACCAAAATCTAATCATTTGTGCCTTTTGATAATATTAACAGTTCCTGTAACTTTCTTGAAGATTCGTTCATATTTTTTTGTTACGCTGCTAGCGATCAATATGGCAAACATAAGTCAAACACACAAATGGACGAACCGATCATCACCAAAATTCAATCATTTATGTCTCTTAACATAGCAAACAACTCCTGTAATTTTCATAAAGATCTATTCGAAATTTTTGAGTTACTGTGCTAACAAACATGAATTCAAATACAGAGACAAACAAATGAACGAACCAACATATCATCACACAAATTTGTTCATTTACTCTTTATAATGAAGCTAAAAACTCTTGCAAATTTCATGAAAATCCTTCCACAACTTTTTGAGTTAGGGCACTAATAGAAATAGGCAAACAAACAAACAGATGAACGGATTTTCACAAAAGTTAACTATCTGTTGCTGTTAAAATGTCTAACAATCCCTGTAAATTTCCTAAAGATCCGCTCATAACTTTTACGTTATTTTGGTGACAGACAAACGGATAGACCCACACCAATAATAATAATAATAATAATAACACCAATAATTATAATTCATTTAATTCATCCTCTCTCTAGGTACGAACCTGTTGACCTATCTGCTGCTAGCTATCTAATCGAATATCCAGTAGACCATCCGTGGGATTGATAAAATTTCTGGTGTCTTTAAAGCCCGCTGCACACGAGAGTAGAAGTACGGGAACATTTCTCAATGTCGTTACGAATACATTGCTGCTGTTATTGATGTTTATGGTGCAACGCAGAACTGTGATCAACATCAGGTGAGGGTTCCAAAGGGGATGGAGAAGTGGAGGGAGATAGTTGAAGAAAGGGAGACAAGAGGGCTACATAGAGACGTTGAGAGGGTCCTCTCAGAGATGAAAAGGGGTGAGCTTATTTGGGTTGGGTTTCCGCTCTCCCCATCATCAATCACTCAAAAAATTGGTTGAAATCTGAACAGCCACTATAGTAATTTTACTATGACAAGTGCAAATTGCACTGTTTAAACATGTCTCTGAATTTCGAGGGAGTTTCAATTCGTAACGACGTGTATACATTTTGAAGCGATGTTCTATCACGCTATGCTGTGATCACAGTGATGGAATCTTTTCTTCCAAGAACATGAAACGTTCCCGGGTTTCGACTCTCGTGTGTATCGTGCCTAAGATTTTAAGGTTTCCATGGCTGTCTCCAACAGTTTCTGACAATATAAATTTTGTGTTTTCCCAAGTAAATACAATTTTATCCGTGCTATAAAGCTTCCTTACGCTGCAATTGTAATTAGAAAATGTTTTACTGAACTTAAATAAATCAAACTAGAGAGCTCTCTTAGAGCGCATACCTCCGCCAAGCAAGCCAACAGTAACTAAAAATTCAAATTGGTTTTGAAACCATGATTTTCTTTGTATAAGCACCATAATCTACTCATTTGTGCCCTTTGAGAGTATCAACAATTCCTGTAATTTTCATGAAGATCCGTGAACAAGTTTGTGAATCATGCTGCTAACAAACATTATGATGAACATAAGCCAAACTCTCAGACAGACCAACCGATTATCGCCAAAATTTAACCATGTAAATCTTTTATTATTACTAACGACTCCTGTAAATTTCATAAAAATCCATTTTGCTAACAAGAATAAAATCAAATATAGTGACAAAGGAACAAACAGATCATCCCCAAAATTTGGTCATTTACTCTTCGTGACATACCTAACAACTCACATCAATTTCATGAAAATCTATATCCATAACTTTTTGAGTTTTAGCCCTAAGAAAAAAAAGGCAGCCAGACAAACAAACAAACAAACAAACAAACAAACAGAAAAACCGATTTTCACTCAAAGTTAATCATCCCTTAATGTTAACATGCGTAACAATCTCTGCAAATTTCGTAAAGATCCGTCAACAACTTTTTCAGTAATCTTGGTGACAGACCAACAGACAAACAAAATAACAGACAAAAAGACAGACAGACAGACAAACACGACAAAAACATAACCTCCTCGGCGGAGATAAACAAGGACTTATTTCCAAAAAGCCCAATTTTGAGTGTGCAGTCAAGTGTTGCGTCCACGTAAAGTACAATTTAACCCTCTTTTTATAGCATGGTCCATGTGCAACACTTCAAATAGTGCTATTCCAACTAGAAATACAGACTCATTTATAAGAGAAAGGGTTAAAATCCACGGAAGTTCCACGTACATGCAGATGTGGCCGAGTAGACAGCGGCTCTCCCGCCCCCAGGCGATGTGGAAGAGAGAGAAAGCCCCGGCCCGGGGGGCTGAGCACCTCCCGTCCGTGCACACTGCAAAGGACAAACACAAACAGGCCAAGTTTTTGTTGATCAGTTCCGTGCTGGCGAAAAAGAGGTTGCGGCTTTGAGTTATTGGGGGTGAAAGTGAACGAAACAAGCACTACCGGGTGGGGAATATGTTTAGCAACGGGGATATTATTATTTGCCACATTAAGGAAAATAAAAATTTGAAAATTTTTTAAATCATTCAAGTTTAGAATGCTTTCTCTTCAAGTTACGGATATCCTACTCGAGGAACACAGCTGGGAGTGGTTGTTTTCAGTGATGAAAAAATCAACACGGAGAGTTGCTTGACGAGAACAGCGGCTCCGATGCTTGTAGACATTTAAACATAATGGAGCTTAGCACACATCCCGAGGAATACAAGGGTAGTGCATCAGCAATTTTCCCTCCTTATTGATGAAGTTTTTCGTGGCCCACATCTTCGCCCTACCTCGCCCCAGTGGACTATCCACTATGGTCTTTCCATGAGGCTGAGGCTTGAGCAAGAACCCGCAACCTGGATGGTCTGAAACAAGCGCTTCGTCGTGCATGGGTTGAACTCGACAGGTTATCGTGAGTGCCTCGATTACTCATCTCTTGAAGTGTCTCCGGGCAGCAGTTAAAGGTGGTCATGTCGAGTAAGACATGGACAAAATGGAGAGAAATCATTTAAGAATTACACGAGTAAGGAATTTTTAAATTCCCAGTTTTGCTAATGTGACAAATTGAAATATTCCCCATGCAAAACATATTCCCCAGCCTAGAGGTAAGGGGTTGCTGAAGTGGGGAGTATCATGGCCCTTTGGGACAATGGACGAGGCGATCTAGGATGTTAAGTAATTGAAGATGATGAATGTTCCTTGAAATGAATGTTTGTTATTTTGATTAAATTGTGTTTTGCTTCCTTCCTTTCTTCGTTAATTAATCTCTATCGTTGCGAAAATTTCGCTTTCGTGTGAATGTTTTCATATGTTCAACGAAAATTATTTCTTGTTACTCATTCGCACTTTAGTTAAAAAATAAAAAAAGGCTACCAATTTTACAAAGACTAATTATTGAAACTATTATAAACAAATTTCTTAGAGCGAAATAATAGCCTGGTAAGCAAAATCCAAAATTGATTCCGTCGGTGCTTGTATCTCGAGGCACGTCAGTGGCAAAAGGGATAAGGAACAACGGAAAAGGCAGTCAGCTTGACCTCAAATCCCAGTTGAGTAATCCACGTGCACTGGTTCGTGCTGCAGATAGAAGCCCGCTAGATCCAAGGGGAGTTTACGGTTGCAACAGACCACAGGTTGTCAGAGCTATGACGTCAGAGACGGAAGGTCCATGCACCAACTACAATCCCTCAACCGTCCTCATTTGTGGTCATATATATAAAGCAGTACTCCCACGGTGGAACGATAATGCCATCAGCGTTGACGCTGAATTCAAGCAGCGTAAGAATTCACTTCCCTGGCAGGGAAGCGAACGTACGACACTCAGCGAGCAAACGCAGCACCTTGGCATCCCGCTACCGTGGGATAAAGCAGGCAATTGTAACTGCAGCTCAATCTTCTTTATAAAATAATAGCATTAAGAGCAGAATACCTAAACGTCCCTAGAGAAAAACACGATTGTCGTTTCTGCAGGATCGTCTTATTATGAAGTAGTAACATCACCAAGAGCAGGAACAGTGAAACGGTGTCAACGCAACGCTGTCTTAACTGATAGTACTTCGGTAAATTAGTTACCATTATAAGAGATTATATAGTATGGGGGACGGTTCTAAATTATCCCAACTAGCTAAAATTTGTACTAAACTTTTCTCACTTTACGGGTGTAAAATAATTTATTTTTTCTGAATTCTGACTAGACGCAAAATGGGAGTAGCTCACAGCAACGTAAAGCCGCAGCATATGGCGCTGCCCGTATTACAAATAGATATGGAAATGAGGTTCTGAGGGCGAATTGCAAACAAACTTTCTCTCCGTAGAATTTCAGCTGCAGCATCACAGCCGTTTCATATTTAAGGTCGATACTCGTTTTACCAGATAGTATACGTATACAAGCAATTAACCTTCCTATATGTGTACTTTTAAATGATCATATTTTTACATACAATCCTGTACTTGTTATTGAAAAAATACTGTTACTAACTGTTTATAAACTAGAATATGGTCCTCTCTTTCAGAAAGTATTTTTCGCCATCCAAGGATAACTATGGGGCGTGCTCAGTCACAACCCTGAAAAATTCAGAAGAAAATCCAGAGCAGCGATACGTCATAGATTATGTTGTCTTCAGATATGACTAAATCTTTTGAAAAAATCCCTAACCATGTGTTATAACCTGCAACTTCTGACAATTTATAAGTAGTGAAATAGAGAGTTGTCTTCTTCTCTGAAAACTTAAGCATCACTGAAGTAGCAAGTGTAAAAATTTTAAGTAGTTTTGTTTATTTTTGCTAATACGCTGCTAAGTTACTGGAACCAGTAAGACTTATTTTCTTCTCGAAATAGAATAAAACTCTTGCGAAACACACGTTTCAGCAGATGAAAAATCGAATAGCGCTACTTTTTTGAAGACAGAAGTGTTCATTATCGGCGCGTGATGAAGCAGAGTAACTCAGCGCACCAGAAGCTAGTGCTGCAGTCTCCGACCCTCTCCTCACTTGAGTGCACTCTAAAAACAAACAAACTTTCTGTTAAGCCACCCGAGGAACATGGCGCTCGGAACCTCAGCAACTCTCACCGAAGTGTCTGCAAGGTGCAGAAGAATCTGAGCATGCCCCCCGTCTGCACCAGACGCCCGACTGTACCTAACGGTACAGGCAGCAGATGGACGAAGGATCAGCTGCGTGCCATGGCTGGAGGTCCATTAGGAAAGCTAATGGTTGTGCTGGCACTGGCCGTGGCTGTCGGTCCTGCCAGTGGGGACCGTATTCCTGCCACGCTCGGGCCTGGGCAGGAAGGCTCTGGTATGACGCAAGGTATTCAGGTAGGTATTCAGGGGGTTTTTGTGAGAAAACAATTGAACCATCTATAGCTCCTATTGGAAACTATAGGCATTCATAATTGGCATCGAATAATCGCATAAAAATTTCCGACTATGGTAGAGAAACCAGAGCAAGACGGTAGAGATACCTACGTGAGCTTGGTGTAAAAATACAGAAGAAATACTGTTAGCTACGGTGCCTTGAACTAGGTGAAAAACGTCGAAATAAATTAATTCAATAATTCAAGGTACTCGGATGAGCTTGTCTGAATAAATGGCTGGAAACGTTAAGACGTATGAAATTAGATTCGTATATGCAAGCTGAACACCATGGATGTACTCGAGTGAGTCTCTTGCAAGTAGATATGCATCTGAGAATCTACACGATGCCTAATATTAGGCGAAAAAACTCACTGTGTCAGCTTTCCAAGCGAGTTTTTTCTAACATAGCAATAACAGAATAAATACCGATGATACTTGAACTAGGGCGAAAATATTCTAACTCAACATTTGGCATGCAGATTTTTTTCCATTTTATTTTACAGGAGACTTAAGCGATTCCGCGCATGCCATCGGTAAAACTCATCAGAAACATTTCAATATAGCGTCTGGAATTCAAGTAATATAAGTAGAGCTATGCATATCAAGCAACTTAGCTTATGTATGAACACAAAATATATGTGATTTATATATAAACAAAGTTCCACTGATGTATTCGAAAGAATTTTAGGATCACTAAGTAGTTTCTTTCAAGTTACTTAAACGTTTTTAGCGTCATTTAAACGTTTACAAAACCGAAGCTGTTTAATTACTTCGTATCCCTTTGACCAGAACAGTCCTTTGAAGTTGGAAAAATGGAAGGAATAGAAAGCGTGCGTGCGTCTTACTCACATGGAAAAGCATACTGAATGAATGTTTTTTTGTTTATGTCTTACATTGTTATTAGTACGAGAAATTAGTAAGGTCTTCCTAAGGTCTTCCACTTGAGTTTTATTTTCGGAAAGGCAGAAGATCTTCACGAAGAATGAAATAAAATCAAGTGAATTTGCGATTTGTTGCATAAATTTAAAGCGTTCAATATGGATTTCAAACGTGTTCAAAAATATGAATGTTCGAGATGTCCATACGTCACGAACTTAAGACTGAAACAAAATAAGTGAGTGACTAAAAAAATTTATAAACGTGCGTACAGTTTTATGTACCATACATCCGCTGTTCTATCGATCGTCTTGCTGTTGAAACTTATTCAATCGCCAGTTAATTTCATGCTATTTTAGCTTCAAACTGCAATTTATTCATAGCTAGTGATAATCTGATTAGCTCCAAACTGCAATTGCTCCTTGCTTGTTTTCCCTACACTTTAGTTTTCAAAAGCAAATCATATTGTCCTTGATGTTCTCTTAGTAACCAACTTTCTCTACATTTTTCTGAGTCGGTTTGATAGTGAAACAGAAAGTTTGACACAATGGCTACCCTCACAATTGTGTAAACGAGAAAAAAAAGTCCGTCATCGAAACAGTGAAATCAGTGGACGATCTCTTCGGCGAGATTATCTCCAAGTGCGCTACAACAGCACCAAGGCTGGTAAACAAGCTCTTTCTATTTCTGGAGCTATGCTTTGGAATGCTCTTCTCGCTTCAATTCAGGATGTGACTGAATATAATCAGCTCACCAGTATGGTGTTGTCACACTTCGAGCAACCCCAATAATTGCGCAAAATATTCTAAATGAATTGTGCTAAAATTCTAAAAGTGAAGGAGGCATACTCTACTGCCCGCAAGAGAAGAGACATGTCAATAACTAGTATCTTCTACACTTGCTCATTTTTTCTTCATATCTAAAATATAAAACTACTAGATACACTGGTCACATACCACACAGAGAATTTGTAAGTGTACTATATTTAATTTGAATCATAATTTCCCATTTATAAATGTACTATATTTCTTTTGATGCGTAATTTTATCCGGTCTGTCATGGTCACAGTCAATGTTGCGTAACATGCAGCGCATTTGTAAACTTACTATATTTATCTTGATGTGTAAATTCATTCAGTCTTTGTCATAAGAGGCATATATATGGTACGCGTCATCATATGTGCATCGTGTATATAAAATTATTTCATGTATTTTTTCTTTAGTCTAATTTTTTTTATTCAGCCCTCAAAGTGGATTCTGGCGGGCCCCTTTCCCAGCCAAAACATTTTTGGGCCTCACGAACCCGAGGGTCCCAATT
Source organism: Parhyale hawaiensis (assembly GCA_001587735.2). NCBI lineage: Eukaryota > Metazoa > Arthropoda > Malacostraca > Amphipoda > Hyalidae > Parhyale > Parhyale hawaiensis. Next base: position 10,022,343 of record LQNS02000226.1, read on the forward strand.
GCGTTCTCCGCAGGAGATGTTGCAGCTTGCAGCAGTTCCTGCCGGCCAGGTTAGTTTTGCAGAATTACGTAGGCTCTCAATACTTCCCCCTCTGTTTCGGGAGGTAAGCCAATGATCGAGGTGGCCGACCTACAACGCCAGGCTATTACCTTCTCCCGTGCGGAGAACCATGGAAGACACCATCTACTCGGGCGTATAGCTAGCAATCGAATTGGGTAATCGAAGATAAAATGAAAACGTTAAGCAACATCTGGCGATTGTTGTGGCTTATTGCTTCTTTTCTTTTGTTACCCTGTATTGCATGTCTAGTTTTAGTTCTACATTTTCTCTCTTTTTTTATCATATCATAATGTGCGCTGTAATTCTAACTGCATTGTCTTTAGACTTTTGTTTTATTTCTTGTCATACATATCCGTTTATCTTTCCCTCATGAAAAGAACTAGCTGGTCTATATCTTTCAAATTTCACATCCCACTTTTCTCAATCTTTTGTTATCCCTGTAATTGTGTTAACCAGTTAGCTACACCTTGCCTTAGCTGTTTTCTGCATGCTGGCATTCATGCTCTCAATAGAAAAAAAAAACTTCTCTCGATTCTTTTTTTTCTAGCCAATTGTTTTCTGCCAACGGTGCTTCAAACTCCCAAGAAACCTATTTTGCTTTCACTCTGTATAGCCTACGTTTCTCTTATCATCTCATTCACAATGTGTAGGTATTGTGCCAGTGACTCTCAGCAGTCCATAATTATGTATAACTCTCTGATGCTAGTGTTTAGTATTATTCTTAAGTTAGTTTTAACCATGAAAACCTCAGGCACTGTGCCCTAATCTCGTTGGACACAGTATCCATACGAGAAAAATAAATGATTTTCCTTTTTTCATCCGACTTGCGTTCTTCATGGATGATTTTTGCGACCGGTAGGTTCAGGAACGGATTACTGCTAATCGAGGTTCAATACGGGTCATTACCGTACATTCAATGTATTATTTTTGTAAGAATTAAGTTTTGGGTTTTCCAGAAGCGCCAGATCTACCGAGAGACGCTGGCCCCCTCGCTGGGGGGTGTGGTCCCTGCAGGGGCCCTAACGAGAGAGCGACTCAAACACAACGCCCAGGACGCTGTTGGTATCGAGGCACCTGACGGGCTGGTCTACCAGCCGCGGTACGTTACCTATGTATCTTGGATGAGGTCCAGATGACGTTGTGCACTTACTAAGAAATAACCCCCAAAATAAATAGTCCATACAGAAAAGTAAGAATGATAATGACTCAAATCCAAATAATTGGGGAAAAAACGTTCGAGTTCATGAACGTTTATTTTTTTTTTCAGAAAATGAAGATGCATTTCATTCTTGGTAAAAAACAAGAGCATGGAAATCGATATAAATACAGGAAAATTATTTCTTGTGTAGCGAATAATGATAAAAAATTAATGCATTCATAAAACTTATCCGTGTGTACTCTGCACGGTGCAGAATTCATCTTGATTGTTCTGATTGTTCAAATAGCCAAGACAGTTGAAAAAGGCATAGCTATCGACGGCGTGAATATAGGGCAATAAGGATTCTTTTTTAATTATTTATTGAAAACTTGCATTTTTGGTTATAGGGCACTCCATTTTTCATAGCCCATGAACGCAGTGCCAATAATATATAGAACCGCTTGGCCTTATAGCGCCAAAAGGCAGTATAGTGTATGGCGTTGCAATCAAGGCTATACCTTTATTTAAGAGACACAACTATGTGGCCTAGAGATACTGGATAACTATAATAACAATGAACGATAGTCTAAGCAAGTGAGAATAGATGAAGCTCAAAATGTATTAAGTATTCGATACATTATTTATGATTCAAAATAATCAGGTATCAAGAGTGACTTTCCGTTGTCACTCCAGTACCCTTGCACGCCTTTACACATTCCCACAAAGGCCCAGTTTCCTGCGCAAAGTTGCACATAATTTTCAATACAAAGTCGGCGTTTCTTTCTCTGCAGAGACGTAGACCTGCGGCCAGGGGCGCGGGATCCGGAAGATCTGCAGGAAATTTTGACTCTGACGTCAAAAAATCATCCGGAGGAGCCGACAGACTACAGTGGCATGCTGCCGCCCAGTCCGCAGGTACCTGTGCCGACAGGAGTGCTCGATTACCCCACGTTAGGCGAGATAAAATAATTTAATGAGTCTAAGTTTGATCAGAACTTCCGTCTTGAGCGTTCAATTCACTACTTCGGGTTGACCTTCTGGTGTTTTCGATTGCCCTTGAGACGGTAGAATAATCAAGAGTTATCGGTTTAAGAGCAACGTGTGAAACGCGTTCAAAGGTTGTGAATTCAAAGGGCAAAATTTAAATTATGGACCGATAAAAGCTAATCGCCATAATCGGATTACATTCCTACACCCAAAGTGGAAGCGTCAGAAAGGTCTTGGGCATTAAGGAAGTTTTTATATTGGCAAGTCATATCTCTGAGTGAATAGATCACAACGTTCAAAAACTTAGCATTCGATCGTTACTGAATACAGTTTCTCGTAGGTATCGTTGAGACAGTCGTATACATTTTCCTGCAATTTGTGTTATATTATCACTAATATTTGTAAGAAGCACTGAATCATTGTGAAAAACGCAAAGAAAGCAATTTTGTAAAAAATATCTTCAAAATTTTTGCTCCCTGTCATGATGTTTTAATTAAAGATTTAGTATTGTATTTTACCAGATAGATTTTTATCACTCTAAATCATGACTATTTTGATAAGACAATGCATTTTTCTTTACAGCGCACCACTTACCTACTGCGACGTCCCCACAAATACAGCCGGAACATCGAGCCTTCCGTTTTTTACCCTGAGCGATCCAAAAACTTCCCCAAGAACTTACGGCATCTTCGGCGTCCACCGTTCCAACGTTTTCAATCCCCGGGCTCGGCGTCCCATCCGGCGGCGAGTAATTCCTATGCCCCCATTTTGAGCGTCAACAGTCCGGCGTATTTTGGCGGGGTCTATGCGCCTCATTTTACCTCCTTCACTTCCTTGGGACATCTGCCAGCAGTTAGGCCTTTTTCCCAACATGCAGTAATTCTGTTATAGAAGCCGCATCAACTAATTCATGTGCCTTGTAGCCGTCATGTAAATTCTAAAATTATAGGTACTTAAAAAGCAGGCTCATAGCATAGGTGCTAAACGCGTAATTTGCGAATTTATTATGATGAGGAGTCATTACGGACAGACAAATATATTTTAAGAATGGTGTAGCAGTAGTAAAAAAGAATGAAATAACGAAAACTCTTTTTTTTTTCTCGCATCTGGACTATAGCACTACTGTATTTTTTAGGATTAAGCCGTAGAATTTTAATCCAATTATGACCGTACCTATCTAAACTGTGAATATACAAAATTGTTCGTTAGTTTGAGAAACTTTGGACTATCCTCATAATAGCGAGAGCTATCAGTAATGAAAGGAATAATAATATATAAAAGTTTATTATCGTAAAAATGCGTGATCATCATGATATTTAGAAACTTATCATAGGCAAAAACAGTTGATCTTGAGGTTGTTCACCACTACATGGATATAACAATACAAATTTTCATAGTAATTTGAAAGGACTTTTCTTAACATGCACCTGTAACCTGGCAAATTTATTGTGTTTGCCTACCTAAAGGCGGTTTCACATGACAATCAAGAACAGAGGAAACACGCTTGTGCTAACGAGCGAAATATTCTGCGATAAAAACATCTCTGAACTGCTCTGTTCTAACGAGAGAGCGATCAGAGGTTCTGTTGGGAAGCCAGTCACGCAACTTATACGACGGAGGCCATTTTGGTAACGATTCTGAAGATGATTGTCAGGTTTGCTTAGTTAGCTTAGGTATGGTTAAGGTAAGTGCATAAAAGAGACCAAAATTGGCATTTAACGCATTTCTAAGTCTAAAAATGGGTATCTACAAACCGGACAACGTTTGCTTAGCAGGAAGCAAAGAGCGGAACGGGAGGACTCACGTGAAACTAGCACCAAAAAGTGACGTCATCATCGACGAACATTCCGGCTTACCAGCCTATGGATATTTGGGCATTTCAGTATTAAATTCCCCAGAAAATGGATGCAGGTGGAAACTTTCACAGCAACAGAGGTGAGGTTTCGACAACTATATATGGCGTCCTGTCTTAACATCTTCTCTGAAGCTTTAGTTACACTTCATGTTCACTGTTCTTCACAAAACATATTTAAACATATCACCGTATTTTTTCGAATTTATACATTCAATTTCTCGCTCCTGACTGGCCAGCTATTTGAGCTGCACCGACTTATGCACAAAACACGGTAAAATGGCTGCCGTCGTGTGCTGTAAGTTTGAGCAATAACTGTTCCTATGGTTTCTGTTGCGTCAAGAATATAACACTGCTAATACTTTTGGTTGGGATTATGAACCCAACTTACGAAGGCCTGAGGTCCGCCCCTCAAATACTTCGACTAGTCGTTATGACGTAACTTGGCTACATGCGGTCACGGCTAAGTTTCATTTTAGTCCTACTGAGTCCTCCCGTTACACTCTTTGCTTCCTGTTGTTTAGATCCAAAAAGTTAGGCTAGCGTAGCACAGGTTCTGTTCAAGACAACTGCAGCGGCCGCCGCAAAAATCGCCGCCGTAAAGGATGCCGAAGTGATTAAGTACGGTAAGCTCATCGTTGCCCTGATTGCAAGGTTCGACAGCAAGATAGAAATGTATAGCAATACGATTCCCATTTATCAATCGATATTTTAAAGTTGTTCATTCGTTATTATCCAACGCGCTCTCTAAACACTTGCAGACAAGGGATAGGCCCTAAATGTTAAGCCTAGTATGAATTTCCGGTTGGATATAGTTTCACGATAAATAGGCCTATTAACTAGATGTCTTTAGTAATATGCGATAACTCAAAAGCTGCCCTGAAAATGGTATGAGAACATCAACTTTAATATTCTCATATCCAAGTCTTGGCTACTGGAAAAAATAACCATAACTTTGGGACTACGGACGGTTTTTTCACCGCTCAAAAATGCAGTAGGAAACAAAAAACAAAACTCACTTAGGCATATTGCTTAATTGCGTCCTTATGGCGATGACACACATTAGTCAAACGAACGAGCATCGTCGTCTTTTCGTCCGAATGTGTTTTGTACCCATTCAAATAGCACACTTGCAAAGAATTTTGTGTTATAAATCCCTCCAGATATGATATATCCGAAAGTTAACTAACGGCACTTAACTGAACTGACGGTAAACATGTTAACACCATTTCTTGGCAATCTGAAAGCTGTGCTTACAAGAGTTCAACATAACGTTCGGACGAAAAGATGACGATATTCGTTCTTTTGACTAGCGTGTGTCATCGCCATTGTGCTGGTGTGGGAATAAGTAGTAGTAGTAGTAGAAACTTTTACTAGCGCTTCAGTAGCACTCTGCCTATATCGCGCCGAACTATTCCTGTGTTTAGCCGCAGGCTCGTGCGCCACTAGGGCGCGGAATTTGTCTCATTTTATATATTATGAAATAGTAAGGAGAATATTATTATCAATATTAATTTTACATATAGCATATGTAATTCTCAAAGAGACGGGCAGAGCCGTTGTTGACGATAGCATTTATAATAAAGGATTCATCACAATTTGTGATAGAGGATACATCTAGTAAGAAAAGTCTTGAGGGCATTTCTATTAAATTGGCCGCGGAGTCCCTCGATCAGAGAGCATTCCTCGGAGGATGGAGTCGACATCCCGACCATGCAGGTCCGGATGGCATTCCTCCGCTCGTCGGAGAAAGTGGGACACTCGGCCATCCAATGCAAGACAGTGAGAGGTACGACGCAGTCATCACAGTAGGGTTGCGGACGCCTCATCCGCAGATAGTCGTGAGTGAGTCTCGCGTGCCCAATACGCAGTCGGCACAGTACGACGTCCATTCGGCGATCGTCGCTAATTGACGAGTGCCACTGTCGGTGTGGGGATAAAGAAAGTTTGTAATAAATCCGTGTAGAGATAAAATCGTCAGCTCGCTTATTTTTTTCTGTGATCAGATGCAAGAAATCTATCAGGCAGCGTTTTGGCGCATAATAAGAGGCCAAAATATGTGAAAGAATAATTACGGAAACGGTGTGAGTGGAACACAAGCGGTGACAATCCTGGGCGGTTATTACGGTGATATATATGTTCAGCATATGATTTAGAGTCTAAACAACGATAATTAGGGCGTTAGAACCAGCCGAATACTCCCGATTTCAACTTATCACGTCATAGATCCCAATTTTTAAACTCTTTCCAGAAAGATCTTAATCGAACTCACAGTTCAGCAAAAGCCAGCGTATCAACGTTTTTGTGAGGCAGTTGGAAAAACGGGGACAGGAGATTTCGACGAATGTCGAAGTCGACGATTGGCACTGGAGATTTCAACGGAGTTTTCCGCCGATGTCTCCAACATACATTAGCTTTCGTTAGTACTGGTTAATTTTAACGCCATGTTTATTGCAAGACTCTTCTGCACTATGGAACCATTTAATATCATGCTTAAATGTAATATTTTATGTTATTTTCGCTTCTTTTTATTTGTAGAAACATAGAAAGGGTTATGATAGAGTACTTAGAAAACGATATCAAATTTATTGAAAATTCATGAAAAACTAGAACACACTGAGAGTGCATAACTCCACCAAGCATGGCAACGGTAACGAAAAATTCAAATTGGCTCCCAAACTAGTATTTTCATCGTATTAACACCAAAATCTAGAAATCTANAGCCTTCCGTTTTTTACCCTGAGCGATCCAAAAACTTCCCCAAGAACTTACGGCATCTTCGGCGTCCACCGTTCCAACGTTTTCAATCCCCGGGCTCGGCGTCCCATCCGGCGGCGAGTAATTCCTATGCCCCCATTTTGAGCTTCAACAGTCCGGCATATTTTGGCGGGGTCTACGCACCTCATTTTACCTCCTTCACTTCCTTGGGACATCTGCCAGCAGTTAGGCCTTTTTCCCAACATGCAGTAATTCTGTTATAGAAACCGCATCAACTACTTAATGTGCCTTGTAGCCGTATTGTAAATTTTAAAATTATAGGTACTTGAAAAGCAGGCTCATAGCATAGGTGCTATATGCGTAATTTGCAAATTTATTATGATGAGGAGTCATTACGGACCGACAAATATATTCTAAGAATGGTGTAGCAGTAGTAAAAATGAATGAAATAACGAAAACTTTTTTTCTCGCATCTGGACTATAGCACTACTGTATTTTTTAGGATTAAGCCGTAGAATTTTAATCCAATTATGACCGTACCTACCTAAACTGCAAATATACAAAATTGTTCGTTAGTTTGCGAAACTTTGGACTATCCTCATAATAGCGAGAGCTCTCAGTAATGAAAGGAATAATAATATATAAAAGTTTAGTAACGTAAAAATGCGTGACCATCATAACATTTAGAAACTTATCACAGGCAAAAACAGTTAATCTTGAGGTTGTACACCACTACATTGATATTACAATAAAAATTTTCATAGTAATTTGAAGTGACTTTTCTTAACATGCACCTTGTAACCTTGTAAATTTATTGTGTTTACCTTCCTAAAAGAGGTTTCACATGACAATCATAAACAGAGGAAACACGCTTGTGCTAACGAGCGAGCTATTCTGCGATAAAAACATCTCTGAGCTGCTCTGTTCTCGTCGGAGAAAGTGGGACACTCGGCCATCAAATGCAAGACAGTGAGAGGTACGACGCAGTCATCACAGTAGGGTTGCGGACTCCTCATCCGCAGATGGTCGTGAGTGAGTCTCGCGTGCCCAATACGCAGGCGGCACAGTACGACGTCCATTCGGCGATCGTCGCTAATTGACGAGTGCCACTGCCGGTGTGGGGATAAAGAAAGTTTGTAATAAATCCGTGTATAGATAAAATCGTCAGCTCGCTTATTTTTTTCTGTGATCAGACGCAAGAAATCTATCAGGCAGCGTTTTGGCGCATAATAAGGGGCCAAAATATGTGAAAGAATAATTACGGAAACGGTGTGAGTCTAACACAAGCGGTGACAATCCTGGGCGGTTATTACGGTAATATATATGTACAGCATATGATTTAGAGTCTAAACAACGATAATTAGGGCGTTAGAAGCAGCCGAATACTCCCGACTTCAACTTATCACATCATAGATCCCAATTTATGAACTCTTTCCAGAAAGATCTTAATCGAACTCACAGTTCAGCAAAGACTAGCGTAACAACGTTTTTGTGAGGCAGGTGGAAAAACGGGGACAGAAGATTTCGACGAATGTCGAAGTCGACGATTGGCACTGGAGATTTCAACGGAAGTCGAGTTTTCCGTCGATGTCTCCAACATACATTAGCTTTCGTTAGTACTGGTTGATCTTTATGTCATGTCTATTGCAAGACTCATCTGCACTAAGAAACCATTTAATATCATGCTTAAATGTAATATTTTCTGTTATTTACGTTTCGTTTTATTTGTAAAATATAGAAAGGGTTATGATAGAGTACTTAGAAAGCGATATCAAAAAATAACTTTTAAGTACTTTTTGATCTTGTGTGACTCTCACGTATTGAGGTGGTTCGTACCGTTGCCATTGCTTTTTAAGTTTAACCGAGGGTTTGATCATAAAAGTAGCATAATTGTGGTTTTAGATCTTTAGATTTAATTTGTGCCTTCTGGTGATCTCCTTTGACCGGAAAAACCACCAGCAAAAAATTGTGGCGTAGCGTTATTACGATGCTTATATTTTAACTACCGTTATGAGCCTGTACATTCTCTAAACCTTTAGTAAAACAACAATGAGTCCGAATGGAACTATGTATTGATGTGCTTATTTAAATGCCACATACTTGCCTAGAATTTTGAGTTTTAATTCCTTCTAAATTTGAATAGATGTTCGAAGTTTGACCAACGACCTTATCGGATAAAGTGAATCAACTGTTAATATTTCTTCGCCTTTTTACCTTTTTTCGGCTAGCCTAATTGAAAACTGTAACAACGAGAGAAAATTAGCTGAGGAAACTCGTTTTTTGGACTATCGTGTGGACAGACAATTAGGCCGATGCCACAGGCTAGTCAAAAGAACGAGTATCGTATTCATTTTTTCCGAATGCGTGGATGTGTCCATTTAAATAGCACACACTTGCAAAGAATTTTGAGTTATAAATATCCTACAGTGACGGTGCAGCGCAAAAAAGAACCAACGAGAAGGCCGCTGCTACGGCTGCGACTGTAATCTGAGTTTCGAGGTATAATAACATGTTCGAAAATTAAGTAACGGCACATGCGGAGTAAACTGAACTGAAGATAAACATTTTACGTACCATTGCTTGGAAAAGCTGTGCTTACAAGAGTTCAACATAACCTACCGTTCGGACGAAAGATTATGATACTTGTTCATTTGACTAGCGTGTGTCATCGCCATTATAGAGAGATAGTTTGTGATAGAAATATTTGTAGCGTTTAGTTCCATCAGAATGAGTTTCATAATTTGGTGAATCAGGAGTCCCGAGCAATATCTTTCATGTTTGACTAGCGGGACCCTTTTAAATTCCCCGGTTAATGAATATCTTTATTTTCTATTATGTACTATTCCTAATCTACGCTATCACTACCTTTCTCAGTTTGACCTTATCCAGATTTGCAAACATAACCCTCTCCGTCTAAACAGAAGCACGCCACGTAACCCATGGCCCTAATATTATAGAGATTATTGCCAGAATATACTCTGGGGATGTCACCTCACTGCACTTAAATGGTAAAATAGTGGGTGAGATAGAGGTGACCAGTTGTATTCGTCAGGGCTGTACAGGGTCCCCTCAGTTGTTCCTTTTGGTATTGGACCAAATAATTAAGAAGCTGACCCAGACACAAATAGGATATAGAGATGAACAATTCTATATTCCATGTTTATCTTTTTTGCTGATGATGGGTTGTTGGTTGCTAACAGTAAGAGTTAAATGGAAATATTGATAAAGGTTTTGGTAGATGTTTCAGCACGCAGTGGACTGAAGGTAAACAAAGAAAAAAGTTCCTGTAGGATCTTCAACAGTCCATGTGGCCCCCAGACAAGTATTGGTGGGTTTCCTGTTGTTGGAACTTTAAAATATCTAGGAGTCCAACTGTGTGAGTGCTTCAAGTTTCATATGAGCAGTAAGATACAGCAGGCCAGAAGATTGGCAAACTTTACTTATTCTGTTATAGCACGCTCCTGTGATAAAGTGCTGATCGGTAAGAGCTACTGGAAGTGTGTAGCCATGCGTTCTATTTTCTTCTGCAATCTTTGCTCGGACCCGGAGTGAGATTGAAACAATGCAAGGAATAGAAAACTCTGTTTGGATAGCCATCCTTGGGGCCCCAAGCTATGCCCCTGTGGCAACTTTGCTGGGAGAGGTGGGAGCCTCATCTGTAGAAGCAAGGAACATGACTATCAAGAGTATTACATTAATGGAATATGCAGAGGAAAGACACCACGAAAAAAGAGGAAAGACAGGAAACTGTGATTTTATGAAGGCCATTGTGAAGGATCTTCTTAATCTGAACCAGAGGAGAGGATGGGTGGGTCAGATGAGAAGATATATAAGTGACCTAAGTATCCGTGACCTGGAACACCTGGCTTTTTTCGAGGCAGGGGAGTTGAAGGCCCAAATATGCGCATGTGATAACAGCCGATGGAGGGAGGAATTGAGCAGGAGGGTGACAGTGTCCATGTACAGGAATAATAAAGACCAAATTGCCTGTGCCGGAATCTATGATAACGCCTCTTGGTCCATTTTGCTGTACCGTTGCCGCACCAATACTCCAAATCTGAACTGGAGGAGAGCGTTCGATGGTGGTAGCACTATTTGTGAGAGTGCCCTGTGGGGTGCGTTGAGACGCTGGAGCATTTTCTGGTGGAGTGCCCTGCTTTGCTGCCCTTACGGCGAGACTGCTGTGCCCTTACGGCGAGACTGCTGGAATTCTGGTGGAGAGACTCCTTTTCGAGGTGGATGTGGAGGTGGTAGGCCGAAGAAGAGATATCTTGAGCGGGTCTGGCAATATAGACGGGGGAAGATGGAAGCTGCTCATGCTGTGCAGTAAGGAGGGACGTGATCACCGGTGCTGATTCTACTAGCTATACCGGTACTCTCATCTGATCTGACGTATCTTAGTCCGTCTACCCTTACCAATATCGATTAAAATAACGCCTAGTGAATCGCACAATCTAACGCTTGCAGATGATGCGAAGAAAATGCAATATATTATAAAGCAATATTTTTTGTATCTATTGGCACTTATTCCATTGTGATCATAATGCAGCCATCTCATGTGACCACACGAAATTCGGTATTTTGGGTCCCTGGACGATTCGAGCGAAACCTAGTTCGAGCGAACCTCTGAACGTTTCGAGCGGAGACCAGTTCGAGCGCGCACCTAATCGAGCGGAGGAATGAGGATTATCCGAGCGTGGAAAACAAACAATTTTGAATTGTCGCAGGTTGTTGGCAGTGAATGGTTTGTTTTAACACTTCTAATAACTTATTTGAAAGTTATTTCTAATTGAAGGGCGAGTTCACATGCCTTAGTCATAACGAGTTAAATCATGAAACATAACACGAGATGAAACCTGTTGTAATCAGAATTTTCTGGGGTTGTGCAATGTAAAATAGGACCCGCTCAGTGTTACTCAAAATCAGGAAGCAAAGAGCATAGCACTCTTTGCTTCCTGCTGTGTATAGAGGTGAATAAGACAGGATGATTGATAGCGCAGGCATTTATGAATAATTATTGCTTGTAATGACGACATACCCTTCAAAAAATTCCGTCAAAGGTCCCCAGGAAGCAAAGAATGCATTCTTTGCTTCCTGAAGGTCCCTACATATAATTCTTTCACGAAAAATTGATGAATTACCCCAATAGAAGGTTTTTTTTCTCGATAAACTTAATAGACCGACTGCATTAGATGATCTCAAAATGTATACAAACGCGCAATCGAAATATCTAATCACTTTGTGACTCAGTTAGATAATATATGCAGCCAAAAAGAGGAAACCAAATGAATGAAAAATATAGAAATATGGCAATAACGGAGACCATATCAAGATTTAAAACTGAGTTAAATGTAACATTGGCTCCGCTCGAAACGTCTCAAATTGAGCTCGCTCGAACTGGCATTCGTTCGAAACGTCCTGGTGTTTTGTCCCTGGGGGTTTTCTTTCCTACTGTGTGTGTATGTTTCGTTTTACCGCTCGATTCGGCAATGCTCTTCAATCTTTTCAACTCGCGCTTTATACTGCATCCTCAAATTTGCGCTTGCATCTATATTCTCAATACTTTTCCCTTCGATCTTTATCATTTTAAGAAGAATATTCAACGGGTCCCGTAGTAACGGGACCCGTTGAATTTTCTTATTATTATCTTTTTTACTTACTGTGAATGCGTTCAGAACTGACCGATTTATCAAAAACGCATTATGTTAACCATTTCAGAGAAGTAGGAGTAGAAGTATTAAGTTTAAGCGCTCATCACTGTTGGTGGCCAGGCTCAATTTGTATACTTCTGCCGTCGATAACCATAACCAAAACTAAGAAGCCCTAAAGAAACAACAATAGTTGAATTTCGTTTCAGAGAAAATCAGAGCTTTTTGCAAGTTGAATTTTCCCTAGGTATCTTATATTGAAAAGCTTAACGTGCAGAGACACGGACTTACGGATGGAGCCTCAAGCACAGTTTATAATACAGTATAGATAATAAAGAACATGTCTAAAGATATTTCAGGCTCCCCAACAAGATTTAATTTTCTAACAGAAAATGTGAACTGGACGATATTTAAAATGCCACTGTTTTCTGTCATGCGCATCGGTTACAACAGCTGATTGACGTAAACAAACGTAGCGTGGATGTCAACACTGTTGTACTAGCCACCGTTGCTTTCGTCGTTTCACATGATGAAACGGTTAAATTTTTGGTTTATCCGCCGTCAGTTTGAACAAATATACCAAGGACGTATTATTCTATCGTAATATAGCTAAGACTTTATTTCTGTTATCCAGAATTAATTGAAGAGACGGTATTAGAGACCTCGTCTGTAGCTGGCGTCTTTTGATTTGAAAGGGAACACGATGGATCCCGATGAAGAAGTCCTTGTTGTTGGGTGAGTAGCTATGCAGCTACCTGGTTAGCTATGGCTTTTACTAGTGTGCGTCATGATTTAGCTCTGGCGCCATTGTTTCAGTGTGTAGGATAAGTTGACTCTTTTTGAGCTCCTGACAGCTACTTATTATTTATTTTGTACCCATACCATTTGCATATCTAGGGCCTAGGCTATTTAGCTAGCTTAGTTATGTCCCAACTGTGTGGTTTGTTGAATGCATCACCATTCACCGGCCCTTGACTGACTGCACTCACTGCAGTGTGCTAAATGCTTTGGGTCAAATTTACAAAGTGCACTTTATTCACTTTTAGTATTTTTGCTGGTATATATAGGTATAATAAAACATTTTAAGATTTTTTCATTAAATATTTTTTATCACAAATGCTTAGTTTTTCAGATAGGCTATTTGATTTGAAAGTTCCCATTGTTTTCCTATTCGAGAAAATAAGCTGTGCATTATGACCATGTCACACTATCTAGCGTTTTTATATTTCTTGTGGGATATTGGCAGAACCCGCTGCTTACCCGCATTTACAAGGGTGGCAAACTTGTCGCCAAGATCTTGGCGAGAAGTGCTACACTATGAAATGAGGCTCTACAGGTTGCGGCGCTCATAGGCGCCCACCCACATTTCCGAGGGCGGCAAACTTGTCGCAAAGATCTTGACAAGAAGTGCCACACTATGAAATGAGGTTCCACAGGTCGCGGCGCTCATAGGCGCCTACCTGCATTTCCAAGGCCGGCAAACTTGTCGCCAAGATCTTGGCGAGAAGTGCCACACTATGAAATGAGGAGCAAAACCAGTCTTGGTTTACCTAACCTAAATGAGAAGAGCTACATCATAGCAAAAAACTATTATAGGGCTTTGTTCTAGATAACACGATATAGGCGTTATGGTGAATCTGATTTTCTTGTGTCGAAAAACTATGGAAACTTTAAAATGAAGGATAATGAGAACTAAGCATTTCTGACAGAAAAGCAATTTTTGAAATGTTTTAGAATGGCTTATTCTATTTAAATAGGTCAATAAAAACCAACCATTAGGTATAAAGTCATGAATACTGGTAAAATAATGCATCTCACTCAAAGCCAACATTGTGTTTGCACAATCACGTGAAGACTGAAAGCGCATGTTCAAACTTCAAAGAATGTGGTGTGCTCATGTTCGATTAGGCTAGGTAACAACATTACAACAGTGAGTCGTGGCAAAACAGTCGTATGAAACACATAGGCTAGTCCTATAGTATTTGTGTTGACATATCATAACCTAACAAAAAATTATAAAAAGAAATGTATAAATGCCTTATTAATGGAGCTTTGTTATTATGTTTACACAGTTTAATAATTTTGTAACATTTAGCTATGATCACAATATGAACGTAAAGATGAAAAAGAACTTGCAATGATGTTGACGGTAAAGCAGCCATAATGCAGTGAAGCTTAACTAAAACCATTGCTGTGACAGTACATTCGAACAACCTCAGATAACCTTCTTTAGACATCCACAAGACCCCTGAAATAGAAAAATATAGGTAGCTTGTTAGTATGTGTATAACCTACATCTATATTATACATGAAATTGTTGAACAGTCATTTCTTAGCTTTTCCTAAGAAACTAGCCCAAAATCAACTTTTCATCATTGCTGGTGTCATCACATCATCATTTTACACACTGCATTTATCATTTTTCATGGTGTTTAAGAGACATAGGTATTAAGCTTTCTTTTGTAGGTACGGTATTGGACAGATCTTACAATGTCTAGTTACCGCACTACAGTTTTTTTTTATGGCAAATGTATCTCCTTTGGGCCATCTTACCCTAAGTATGAGAGGTGAAGAAATATAAAAACTTAAAAAAACTATGCAACTCTGCAATGGAAATTTTAGAAAAACTACAACTGTCATAAAGAAGAGAAAAAATTTTATGACTTTGCAGAAATCTACAAATGGCAGTTCATAATTCTGATAGGTATTCTTAAACATTTTACCGTGTAGCTAAGCCCCAAATGCCATACCATACGGTAACATGTCTAGTACCTACCTATCCACCATACAAGACATGTAACCCTATTTTATTTAGCTAGTCCCTACAGTCTGCAGACACTGCACACTGGTAAGAAGCTATATTTATGTACCTATAAAATACAAAGGATCTTAACATGGATCACAATTCCTAACTACAGATTTCTGTTGAGTACCATACCTACTGTTATGATACTTTGTAAACTTGCACTTGGGAGTGATAATATTTTTTAGTCTAGTAGCAAAACTGAGAACCTAGACTTATTTTGATTAGGTATGGTACATTGTATGGTATATACATCATAGGCCATATTGTAGGTTAGTTAGCCCATAGGTAGTTGTTTATGTCCCATTTAAGCTTCTTTTGGTTTTGTGGTAAGTAGTATGGATGCTTACTGGTAAAGCTTCTAACTGAGATGTGCTCAAAAACTGTAACAACTATAAGCTAAACAATCTTCCATAGTGAATTTTTTCACTTTGGCACTCTGTAGACTGAATAGGCTATTGTAAATGGTTTATGAATGATATTTCAACTGCAGACCTAAAATAACTAATTTCCATAATTCTACTAATTTGATTTTTTGTTTTCATAACTATATGATATAGCTAGATATTCACTAGTTATTATATATAGCTACCTACCAGTTAGGAATGTTCTTTTTCTATTGAAGCTATTCTTGTTGAAGCATTGTTAGTGATGCAGGGATATTTTTCAGAGATGGCATTGCCCTACTGACTACAGCAGATGATTCTGTGCTCCACAACCCAGAGCTGTTGATGCGAGCTGCACAGCAACCATTGTCTCCATTTATGATCAGCTTCTTTCCATGGCTGGTGGGTTATATTAATGATTAGGATCACTAGTTTTATATAGGTATATAACTAGTTATGTTTATATAGCATAGTTACATCTTCTATGATTTATAGTAATGCTTTTTATTTTTGCCTTTAAAAATTCTTGAAAATAAATGATTGCCCACTGAAGTAAGTCATAAATTTATGTCAAAAAATAGAGTGGAAGTAATATGATATAATAGCTATCTGCAGTAAATATTATACTCTTCAGTCCAGTGTGAGGTACCTACTGTGTGTTGCTTGGCACTATGGTTGTTATGACTGAAGTGTTAACTATTATACTATACATACCACACCTATAGATATCTGTTAGTGACTAGTTAGCTATAGCTATGTAGTTAGCATACCGTAGTGCACTTGATTAGGAACTGTTTCAAATCTTATAGGCTTTGCTGAGGTAACTCCAAACAGTTAACAGAGCTAGTGTAATTGAAGTGCTTGAATTGACAACAAACAACCAGTAGGTCATTGCCATTTTCACTCTGAAATAATTAGTACCCATACCTAATAAGTTCTCATTGTTTCTAGATCTGTGCATCTGCGGAAAGCTATGCTGGATATTTCTTAATTGCTTTGCCTTTGTTTTGTAAAGCCTCTCACTGCTGCTGATGCGGAGGTGCTGGATGCTACGGCTTTGTCTCTCTCAGCCACTGCAGCAGCTGCTGATGCTGAAAACAAGATGGCCGCTCTGCACTTTGCACAGTCTGTTTTATTGAAAGACTTTCCCCCAGAGGTGCTGCTGCAGCGGCCGTCTCTTGTTATGGTGCGTGGCTTTGGTCTTATTTTTTTTCTACGACGAGCAGCTATTTCTTGCTATGGTGTATAAACTTCTTAGCACTTTAAGTAGCTACCAAGTATCTCATAGGAATAGCATTGTTTCATACGTTAGTTTCTAAATACGCTGGTCTTTATGGGTTGATGACTAGCTAGTTACAAAACGAAAAACTCACATTACAACTATAGAGTTTTTTCTCTAAACAACTGGTTTTTGAACGACTCCGTTACGTTTTTAGTTTCAATTTGCTTTGAAATACATTTATTTTATGTTTCTGTTTCTATGCATTACTCCAGAGTGTTGTAGGCTGCCTGGATGACAGCGTGTGGCAGCTAC
>LQNS02000226.1:10058802-10083248 GCA_001587735.2 Parhyale hawaiensis
TATTTTTTTGGATATGCCGTATAATATAAGGTCATAAAAAAGTCATAAATATTTATCCTGAAAAGTCATAAAAAGTCATAAAAATTTCCTAGCAATCTTCAGTAGACACCATGTTGCGTGGTCACGACGAGTTGGCTTTTCGATCCAATACCTATAGTAGCCCAAGAGAACAACATTGCAATCCATCCAAGGGATGTAAAAAGAAACACCAGGTACTCTGCCGGTCGGGTAACACCGATCACTGACCAGAGTGCCCCCTCCTACCTGCTTCCTTCTGGGGGGAGAGGACAGAAAATTCCTCTCGCTCTGTTATTTTTCTCTACTGTCCTCGGTTTCCTTGGTTTGTCTCTTTGAGATGCTTTGTGACTTGTTTGGCTAGTAGCACACTTGCCAAATTTTGAGTCCCAGAACTGTCTTAGGTGAGGAGAGAAAATATTGGATCTTCGGTGCTGACCCATCAATAGAACTACCTCGCGGCGGGAGTTGGGATAACACTACTGACAGACCACGGCGACTGTCATGCGGTAGAGGAACGTCTTACGGGGTCGATAAGCCTTTAGGCTTCCTCTATCTTCCTATACCCCCGGGGGGGGACATAGATGCGATGATAGTAGAAATACTTTCCGAATCTCCTCATGGGAGTTTTGATGTGGAAAGGATGAAAAGATACTTGGAGCGATGCAAGCTCGGAGGTTTATTAAGATGGATGGAAGAGTAACGCGGTTGCTACGCGATCATTTGTTGGTTGCAGAGATGTGAAATTGACGGTGCCTATGACTCCAGATAGATCTGGAGTCATTGATTGACGAGGAAGTACATGTTCTCAGTACTATGCTGGGCCAGTGATAGAGTGGGCGCGAGGCGGGCGTGATGCCTGCGGCGCTAGTAACCCAACCCACTATTATAATAATGATCTTCGGTGCGGTACGACGTAGAATCACAGCGCTAGCAATTTAATTGATTACGCGCAGTATGGCAAGCTCTTGTCACGCTTATGATAAAATAAAACTTCACTTTCTTAAAAGTCAACCACTTCTTAAAGTTGAAAGATGTTTAATACAACTGCTCATCAGATTCTCTCCGAGTTTCTCTCGCAACGTTTCCATATAAATCCTTTTCTCTGTTTACCATTTTTTTTAGTTTTGACCTAGACTTGGCAGCTTATAATAACATAGCTTTGTCTCTTTACAGTGGCCACTGAAAGCGCAGTCAGCAATACTGGTACTGCTGACCAGTGAGCTGACGATGGGCACCCAGCTGTGGCAGCACCTCTGCGTCAGCGTGAGGAGCGTCTGGCCGCTGGCGTACATGCTTGTTGACAACCTCGGCGCTCCTCTGCTCAACATGAGAGCCTCGTTGCTTACTGCTGCTGCTGGGGATGTTGCAGAAGTTGACCGAACTCAAAAGCTCGTAAGCTCTGCACAAGTTCTTTGCAAATAAAGCTTTCGTTGAGGATATCAATTGGTATCCTTGAATTTATACCAAAGTACTCAATATTAGTTAAAACTAAAATGTATTATTCCTTCGCAGCTGTTCCTCTGCGACATGCAGGGGCTTTATCACAGCGATGAAGACGCGCGTAAGGTTGCGTATGGACGTGCAATGGAGCACTTGAGGAGGCAGTCCGCAGTCCTGGGCCTGCGGTGTCCCACAGAGTCCCCCGACCATCACAACCTTTTCATGATCCCCCCTGCTCTGCTGGCCCCCGACTACCAGCACATCCAGGTCCAGGTAAGCTACACGTTGCAAAGTTAGACGTTATTGGGGACAGGAGTCGGAGTTAGAAACTGGTTACATCCAGGAGTGGGAGTCATGTTACTCGAAGGTGGCGTGAAAGTTTGTGGAATAAGGCATTTACTGATGATCTCGATTCAGCGGATTAGGTCTATATGGAGTAGCTTAAAGTTTCTGATTACTGTACTAGGACTCGCTACCGTACTCTGTATGCATATCACTTTGGTAGCCTATGAACTACATATTCTATTTATATCTATCATCAAATTATGTTTTTAAACATGTTCTAGCCCCAGCAAGTGGTGCGATTAGCGGAGCTGTTGGACTCTTGTTCCCGTGCACCACCCTCCTCATCCCACGGCGCCTCGCCATACACTGACCGAGCTGAGGCCGAAGAACAAGAACAGAACATGATCGGAGCATTGTGGCGTCAGCTGTCGTACCTCAGCCAGCACCCTGACCACTGCACGGTGCTCCTCAGTGTCACACCTTTGCACTACTACACTGCAGCGCTCAAGGATATGATGAATGTGAGCATGCACTTGACGCTGCCACTCTAAATCATTAAATTTCATATTGTTTGCTGTGTTGTTTGAATTTTCAATATATTTTGTGGATTACAAAGCTTTCCTGATTTTTTGTTTTCTTCTTTAGTGGCCAGCGTCGTCGTTTTATGGATATAATTAAACCTGAGAAAAAAATCAACTGTATGTAGGTGTTTAAAAAGTCACTTAGGTGCTCACCCCTATTGTTGTGCTATGTTCCTTGTGACAATTTTCTGTGTACAGGAGACGGGACAAGGAAGATTTTCTTTCCGCGACGCAGGCTCGTGCCTGGAGTTGCTGCGGTGCGTCGTGTACCACAAGCGCGTCGCTCGCCACAGTCTGGCTGCTGACGCCGACGCTCTGGAGCTCATTGCCCGAGGTACCGTACGACTCTATCGCTGGAAAGGCTAATTGCATTATTGCTGTAACTCGACCCAATTCCTGTCCTTATTGATTTACTGATTACAGGGTCGCTTTTGCCCCATTGCTCATGCAGCTGTGTCGCCTCACGTGTGCTCTTTGTGGTGTCTACACCACAGTTCACTTAATATGGAAGTTGTGTTAGGTGTGAGTGTATGCGCTACACCCTTGAAACCTTCAGAATTGTGACGTCACAATTAATTGTGGAGATACCAAAGATTCCTCGCTGCTAAAATGGAGTGACGCAGTTGTGACGTCACAATTCTGAACGTTACATGGGTTTGTTGCCAACACTCAAATCTGACACAACTATCTTCTGTCAATGAACTGTGGTCTACCCTTTCTTTCCGGGCTTGCTGTATGCATCCCGTGCGTGGCATCTTCGGTTTATTTGATTTACAACTTGTTTCTTATGTCAAACTTTCTTTCGATTGTAGCAAATAGCGAATGGTATTGATAAGGTGACCAACATTTAAAACACAAAATGTATAATAAAATACTCCGTGGATATTGCAACACAATATCGTGGAATGTTTTTGTAGGCAGCCTATAGTAAGAACGTCTCTTATCTTTCTGTGACTGTCGAGACGCAAGCCTTGTTCAATGGAGCTGATTTGATTTAGTGCCAAAATATTTATCTGAATGCGTGCTTTTCTCAAAATAGTTATTGATATCCTGTGCCATGCTCAGAGTTCAAACGCTAATAATGCGCTGTTGGTAATATATTGACCTCTTGTGCAGCCACGTTACTGCTGTCGGAGGACAACCGAGCCCGACAGCAAGGGGTGCTGCTGATGTGGATGCTCTTGGCCCACCCGCACGTTGTCTATCCTAGCCCCTCCTCCTCTACCAGCGCCGCCACCGATGCTCATTCGTCCCCTCGCGACGACCGCTCGTCTGGTGTGCAAAACACGTCATCTAGTCGCCGACTTTCCAACGATCGCTCTGCGCTACCAAAGATACCAAAAATATTAAGCCAGAAACTCTGCATTCCATTCTTGCATTCCGTCATTCTAGATGATACCGTGAATTGTGAAATGCTATTTGATAACAGAATGTTCGTGGATAGTTTAGTTCCCTCCGGAGAGCCTACTGAGTTGGCAACGGAGGGCGGAGTTCAAGGTAGTCAGCAGACTCAAGTACGCAGAAGTGCTCCTGTTCATGATTCCACAAATAACGCCAGCCCTGGTCGTTCTGACGTCCTTCCGGCACGCCAAACAACGGAAGAAAAGTCGGTCTGGTGTCAGCTACGGGAATCTTGTGACGCCGCTGTGGTTGTTCTTGAGCTGTTGGACGAAGCCCGAGACGGCGGCTGCTCGGAATTAATCCAAGGATTTTTCAAGATGGTCTGGAGCGTCTGTTCGGCAGGCGGGCCTGACCGAGTCAGACTAGAAGTGGATTACTCATCCAATTTCAGCCCATTTTTTACTATGACCCAAAAGGAAAAACTTTTATTTGAATGCATGGTACCGGATTTGTTCCTTAACAGCTTACTTCGGGATGTCGATAACGGCACTCATTTAAGAGACGTGAAATTGAAGTTGTGCCTTATAGAGAACTGTCTCGCTGTGCTGCTCTGTAATCAGTCTCTGTCTAACTACTCTAGTCCTGCAAATGAAGTCCATTCTGAGAGAACGTTGAGCTGTGCTGCGTCGTTGCTGGACAGCGGCGTGTGGTGGTCTGCCTTAGGCAAGTTCATGAAGAAAGAACCTTCGTCCCTGGCGGAGCAGCAGCTCTACTGCCACGTGGTCAGCGTCATCCAGCTGGTGCTGCAGGTGCGTGCGGGAGTTTTGTGTTGAAAGAAATAAAAGAAAAATTTAAAAACCGGTCTGCCCCTCTTAAGTTTTGAGAACTAACGCCCCCTGCGGGTTCTCATAGGTTACGTCAGCCTCGCCCTCGATAGGCCTTGAGATACCTATGTCATCGTCCTCGCTTCGCTTCCTTGCATTTCTGTTCTTATTCAGATAATGGTTAGTTCTGTTCTTCTTTCTCGATTTGCTGTTTCCATGGGGTTGATCCTAGTTATAACATCCTCTCGCAGCAGTAGCATCGTGTCTAGCTTGAATATTGAATTAACGTTTTCGATTAAAATGTCATTTTCAGTGAGGGCGCCCGGAAAATGTATCAGAGGTTCAAACCGTCAGTTTTTATAGTTGTTTTCCATATCCCGAAGAGTAGAAGAAGTATCGGAGAATGTTGCTGACAGTTGCTCTTGCTGCTTCGAAAAGAAGATATGTGTTCTGCCTTTTGTGTGACATACTACATGTCTCTTCTTTCTTCCGTTATTGGGCTATCAAATTTGGTCTAGTGCTGATAGTAGCACCATACAATCGTACGCTCAACTTGTGTGAGCTCATGTGCAACTCAGACGTCGTCCCGAAACATAGTAAGGGTTGGTACCATAGATACAATGCCATGAATGGCGTGCTAGCTGCTCGTCCGCCCATCAGGTTGAACGTCCGATTGCGTAGTTTGGCCCCGGTATGATGATAGCAACATTTCTAGGGTCTGTCAATGCGTGGAGACGCCAAGACTCCGCGATGGTCGCCGCTATCATCAGAGCTGCTGCAGCTGCTCCTGCTGGCTGACTCGCCCCTCGTCAGTGTCCTTGTCTGTTCAGGTTTGTAACGTTGCATTCTGCATCAAGTTGAGGTCGCTTCACATGTGAAGTTATGCTTTTTATTCATTGTCCTTGATAGAAGCTGTAACTCTGGTGCCAGTTGGCCTATAACTGCAACACGAACCAGAGCGTGTGGATTTCCCTGTGGAGGTTGCAGCCAAAGTTGACTTTACGTCTACTTTGACGGCTCATAGTTACTAATGTGGGGTTCTGTGCAGTGCCGTACCAGGATATTCGTCAATTTTTTATAAGCTCTAGGATAGGTACAAACATTGCACATGTAGTTATGTTAGTATCGATTTTTATTCAAGAAAAAACTACCAAATTGATCGGGTTATTAACTTATTACTCACAGATGCGTTTGATGCATTACTAACATCATTGGTTTCGGAACTGTGCAGCACCACTCGATAGGTTTTCAAGGAGTCTAGTGATAGTTGGCATGCTCAGGGTCCCCGTATGGTAGGTGGCCTACCTCAGCGTGTGGGTGAGGCTAAGTTAGGTTAGATAAGGTTAGTTAAAAATAGGTTATCACGTATTTAGTTCAGCCAAAGTATGTGCTTGAGACAACTTGGGGGCGTAGCTGCATATTATGTCTGAATCTCAGCTACTCCACACATGCTATATTGTTACCCTTAGTTAAGAATATATTAATCTCTGAAAGGTTTCTGCGCCAGAAACCCTTAAGAATATAATAATCTCTGAAAGGTTTCTGCGCGAGAGTAGATTAATTTTAGAATAGGTACGCAGGCGTGCATGTATGTATTGTTCATGATCGGAGGGTACTTAAGTATATCGCTATGTTTGAATAACTCTCCTCTTATTATTGCTAACTTCCTTGTGTCTCAGGAACACGGGAGTGGAACGAAGGTGGTGCGACAAGTTCTGCTGCAGACCAGGTAATTTCCATAATGTGTATGGACTTCTAATCCGTGACATACGCGCAGTACAACTGTTGTTCTGTTTTTGGCTGGAATTTATTCTATTTTAACATTTTGCATGTTATAGTCTCTTGAATTTCTCCCGTGAAATACACACCATCGCCCTCATTATAGCCATTTTGTGTTTGAAAACGGTACGCTTGTGTCTCAAGAGATACTTGGTGTTTTAAAAGAATAGCAAGGCTTGAGGTGCCGAAAAAGAGCCAGCACTGCGCAAAATTACGTCAAGTTTGAAGTTCTAAACATAATGTTGTACAAACTCTGGTCACAAAACAGCCTAAGTCTCTATATGCCCTCATTTCAACGTATAACGCCTGTTCCGATGTCAGGTCGCCTTCAGGATGTTCACTGGTGCGCTAGAGATGCTGCAGCAGCTGCTGCAGGTGTCGGGAGTACCTAAAACATCTGCAAAGGCTGACGTCAACTGTCCCTATTCTGGCCAGCAGATTGCTGCGGTTCTCTGCGCTGCACTTGCTCCCGTTATTGAGAAGTCCTGCCAAAAGAATCCTTACTCGCTTGGTATGATGAAAGTAGCAGAGCATTTTTTGCTATTTTGTTATTTTCTGAAGTCCTCATACTCTGACTTACGTAATAATATGCAATTTTTATTATGCACATCTTCACTATTGTTTCCCGTATGATAGGGTGTAAAGTCATTCCAGCAAAGCCTTTACCAAAAATGCAGATATGGTCAGTGTACTCAATAATAGTGTACATTTTATGCCAAAGAATTGTAATGGTGTTGTGCAATAAAATTATCGTACTGTGCATAGCTGAAAGTGGAGTACCAGGTACTGGAGCTGCACCTGCACAGCTAATTACTACCCCGTATGGTGCAGGTGTGCTGTGCAGCAGCGTTGAGTGCCTACGGACAGTGGCTGTGCGAGGCTGGGTCACGGACGCCGCCATTGCCTCTGCTGTGGCTGCCCAGTGTGTTGGCTTACTGCAGCTGCTGTCGGAGGGGAGGGGCGGGTCCAACCTGGCGTACCTGGGGCGGTGCGCGACTGTCAACTCTGCACGGGTGCTGTGCTACACTTTGGCGCACTGCACGTCCCTCCGTCAGGTAGTAGCCATGCTCTAACATAGTTATTGTAGCTGGGCTGTGCTTGCGAGAAAATTCTTCTACTATAGGAACAATAATTTGAGTGAGTTTCTTATCGGGATATTTGTTTCTAGTGAAGTGCGGTTGAGGCTTCTACCTCATCTTACAATTCTATTCCCGTATTGGTGCCTCGTCGTACCTACAGTTGCGTTTCTCAGATAGTGCCTCGTATGTACACTCAGTCGCTTTCTGCCATTCGGGGATTCATTAGAGTAATAGGAAAAGCAGCAATGGCCAGTCAAGTAAAATATTCACTGCTTGCGAAGTGCAGTGACCGCTCCTGTCATTTGCAGCTGCTGCCTGTCTTGTCCTCCGGCCCAGCCCCCGATGCCGCCCGTGGCCGCCTGCAGCTGCCCTGGCTGCCGGTGGCCCTCAGTTACCGGGACTCCACCGCCCGCAGCAGCGCTTGGCTCGCCCTTGCTGCCCTCAGCAAGCAGACCAACAGCCTCTGTTGGCTGCTGCTCACTGCCCATGGCAGGGTCGAGATCTGGGATGCTCTGTTCAGGTGATTGCTCATTCGTAAAGTACTATGGCTTGTTGACAACATATTCGTTAATCGAGTACTGCCTCAGATGTGGTTCGTCACCTACCTGGCTGCGCTATCGTCTCTCACGACGGAGATGTGTGCGTGTTTGTGTACTCAGCGCGTGAGCGGCGTTCAAGTTCGGTGCGCCGCGCTGCTCGCTGTATCGCTGGTTAAGTTAGGTTAGGTTAGGTAACGTTAGATTGGGTTAGGTTAGAAGGTTAGGTAAGGGTAGGTTAGGTTTGCCTAGGTAGGGTTTATTTTAGTGGTGGCGCGCGCAGGAAAGCTTACGTGAACGCAAAATCGTCGTGAGAGACGATAGTGCTACCTCGCCACCCGAGAAGCGAAAACCGCTAATCAGCTTCCAGGACGTCAGAAGTTCCAGTTAGGGATTGGCCCCACAGCTCCTGGTCTTATAGCTCTCGGACTCAGGCTGTGCTGCCTCGCTACAAATCTTGTGTCTCCTACAGGAATAGAGTAAAAAAGAACCCTGGTGCTGAAGCAGTAAGGTGAAGCTGTCATAGAAATATTGACCGTAATTGCAGCTATTGTTCTTGTTTGGAAAACGTAAAGCAGCGATGCTGAAAAATTTTACTATTAACATTTCATCCTCTGTCCTTGTAACAGCGTATACAATCCAAACAAGGATTTGAGTTATCATTGTTATATATGATGAAGACTATTAACGTATTTAGTTGTGTATACTCCTCAAGAACTATTAGATGGGTCATAAGGTTAGGTTGTTAAGATTGGGGAGTCACGTTACGGCGGGTCTCGTGGGTTACCGTCTTTAGTTAGGCTCTCAGGATAACTTTCATTCGTCCCTTCTTGCTCATATCTATCTATTTGGTAACACCCTCGTGCTTGGGTTCCTCATAACTTTCAGCATACTTTATGACCCGTTTTACTTTTGTAGTGGGAGCGAATGCTTGAACGGTTCACCAAAATAATATCAGTTACCACACCACCAGCTGCATCACTTCCGCTCACCGGCCTTCAGTGGAGCGAACTGCGGCGTGCCTTTTCTTCTCTCACCTCCTGGCTGCCCTGGCTGCTGCTGTTAACGGCGGCCCTGACGCTTGTGGTATAAATGCTTGGTGCCAACGGGGCAGCAACGAACCTTTACCTCCTCTTGTGGTGGATACAGAGACCCAGGTGATGTAACGTATAGTCATATTGATTGTTCAGCTCTCGGCCTACAAGCGCCTGACTTGAATTCTATTTGAACTGTCCTTCGCGAAGAACCTGCGCCATTACAGGCTTTGCTGAACCTCGGAGCACAGATACGCTCTGCATTAGTAAGTGTGGGCTGGCCCTCGCTGTACTACAGCTTACCTACTCTTTCCCTACATTTCTAGCAATATTGAATTTGAGGGCCCAAACTAATGTGATGTGAACATTACATGTGAAATTTTGAAATCACGCTAATACTGTACGTACGACGTGGTGATATATGCAATGCATTTGTACACTCGACACAAAGATTCAATTGCTTGTATGCGACCGAGTTCCAGTTATTGGGGTGTTCATTTTGCTCCCTATTGAGATTTAGTTTCGATCAACTAGTTTTAATCCTTTGGTCCCTTCTTCACTCCGCATCGCGCAATCCACGTCACAAAATTCAACCTCACGCAATCTGAATCACTCTCCCCATCACGCAATCCCTTTCATCGCTCAGTTTGCCTCACTCGGTCTGTATCCTTGATTGTGCGTCTCACTCGCCCTTGCAGGAGAGCGTGAGTGGTGTGGACGGTGTGCTTGTGTTGGTGGAGCACCACAAGCTGTACCGTGCCCTTCTGTCGTGCCTCTCACGCCCTGCGCTGCTCCCAACGTCCCTCGGCACGACTCCTGCTGCCAGCTCCTCCTACGTGAGTCTGCAGCTCCTGCGGGCGGTGTTCCTGCTGCTCAACAACCTCGTGTCGCTCCGCTCTGCGGCTGTGGCCGCGCGTCTTGTGGAGGAGGGGCTGCTTCATTTTATTGTTGCGTAAGTTTCTCTAGCAGAGACTGTGATGCTTCATAATACTGAACGACAAAGGAGCCGTTGTGTTGTTGAATTTTTATAACCACAGAATTGAAGACCTCTGAAGTACCGCTACGTGGTATCATGGATAGATAGTACATGATGCATCATTTCCACTGTAAATATTTTTTTCTTCGAGATCATGATGCACAGGTTCTATAGATTGCAACGAGAGGAAAGGGAAAGGTATTACTGATCAGAACCATTAGAACAGCGACAGAAACGAGAGCGTCATTGAAGCCGTTATAGTCTTCTGTCATTTGATAAAGGCCCGGGCTGCTATTCATCCCAAATAGAAAATAAACCGCGGCTGGTAATATCTGTGTTAGTTGAAGGTTTGGTTTTCAATGGCAGACACGCGGAGGAGCTGCTGACATGGCTCGCGACACCGCTGGAGGAGTGGAGCAGGAGCACCAGCGACGCGACTGGTGCTGCAGAGCAGGAGCGGTGCATGGGTGTGAGCTGCGTGCAGTGCTGCTGTGCGCTGCTTGTCAGCACGCTGCATCAGCAGCCCCAGTGCTGCGTCAGCATCAGCCGAGACGCTGCTCTGCCTGACGCCCTGCTGTTGGTGGTCAGTTCCTGTGGTGAGTGGAGCTGAGAAGTGCACCTTGTAATTTATCCGTTTCATTTTACTAGCGTGTTGATATGCAGCACTTCATTGGGTACCTGTTGACTTTAAATACTGCCTTTGCTCTTTTTTTTGTTTGTTGTCTGATCTTTGGTGTCACGCTTTTTTATCAGTTTCTTTCTCGTTTTTATTTATTCCCTGTGTCCTTCCTATTTTCCATTCTTCCTTTCGCAGCGGTTGGGGCAATAATACCGTATGTCACTAATTCTGAATAGCAAGTGTAATGACTCACTGTCACCGGCTCGTCTCTTACTCTCACTGGATTACTTGCCTGTTTTCGTTCTCTTCTTTTCCGCCTTACTTTGCCCTTGCGCGTTGCTGCTGTTTGGGAGCAGCATCGTGCACGGGTTCCCCGTTTGTCTTGGCATACTATGTATATGCACCTTTTTTCCTCTGTTAGAATAGTTTAGTACCGATTTAGGAATACTTAAACTACCTTATACACCAACTTATGCTGAAGCTCTCACTGGGTCTGATAATTGCCCTAAGTAGTAGAGGTTGTCTTGAAAGCAATCTAGGCAGCAAATGTTTTTCTTGGTTTTTATTAGTTGCGTTTTGTTCATATTTTATAGCTGTANGAGCTTATCAGCAGTTCAGGGCTTTAAGGAATTGCTCTTTATCGAATGCAATAGGAATTCCTATTTCTTTGTGTTTTTTTCAAAAGTTCCGTTTTCGAGTTAGTCAGGAGTTCTTGTTTTTCGCTGTTGAGTTTTTCAGGTCTTTCTGTTTTTAACTTTTTAGGAGTTACGGTTTCTCTTCTGTGGAGATTTTGTGAAAGTAGTTTATTGTTAAGTTTTTCGGATGCTGCCACTGTCAGTGTCCCCCTGAGTGTAAAATTTCTCGCCCGTTCCAGGCTCATGGCTAGACGGCAGTTGTACCACTGCTCTTCTGGAGCTCCTCACTCTGCTGGTAGACGTCCAGACTGGCGCCACTGGACCTAATGGTTCCACTGATAGTGGATCTCACAGTGATGATCATGAGGATGGGGACGGCGGTGACCCCCAGCAGCAGTTCTGGGGCTGCCTACGTGTCATGACAATGTGGGAGTCCCAGTGCCCAGATCTCTTCAGTGTCCTAGTGAGAGCCTTGCACGTAGATGCACCTACGGAATCTAACCAGATCGTCACCCTGGAATGCTGCTCATCAGCTGACCTCCCCTGCAGCTCCGTAGCTTCAACTGGCGTAGCCCAGCAGTTTCTGGAGCCTGCTGTAGACTACTGCGTTCGGTGCGCGAAAATGATGTCCAGACCTGCGGGCGTAAAATCGGCAGCTTTAAAGCTAAGCAAGTCTGCAGCTACATTCTTGTCTGTGTTCATCTCGGGGCTTATTGACCATTGCCGGGACGTGCCTCCCACTGAGCCAGTGCCTTTGGTGCAGTTCGCCCACATGCTGGCTACGCCGCAGTCTCTGGTCACCGGCAGTGTAAGTAACATCACTATTGAAATTCCTTAGTGGGCGACAGGGGTTCAGTTCGCTCACGTGCTGGCTATGTCTCAGTCTCTTGTCACTTGCATTCTAAGTCGTTTTTAGATGTTAATAGAACACATGGTCTGGACAGGTTTTTCTGTGCCATCACAGTATGTGGTCTCCCTGAGATGCCACTATATATGAGGCTACCAGTTAGGTTAGACATTTATTCTGGCTGTACCAAACTTTTTCTTAGCTAACCTAGCCCCTTCTATTCTAACCTGTCACAAGCTTCATGTACTTTGAGATTGACCACATAATATATCGGCACTTTTGTATTTTTAAGGTTTTTAGTTCAGAGAGTTCTCCTAAGTTCAGGCAATTTCTAACCCTTTATCACTGAGGTTTTGCGATTTCTGCTACTGGGGTTCTCTTTCGTATTGTATCCCTTTGGGAAGAAGAACTCTTGTAGCACAACCTGAGAATCGACCTAAGAAATATAAAGTTGTAAATATTTAGTTATTTTGTTTTAAAGACGTTAATACCTTCTCCCCTACAGGCCGTATGCCCTGGCTACGAACTGGCTCGTCACCTGATCCACTTAATCTCGTATAGCTTCTCTCCTCTGTCCCTCGCCTCGCCGCCGTCCATCCTTCCCACGAAAAGCAAATCCAATGACAAGCCACTCAAGGGGAGGCAGCCTTGCAGCTGCTCAGACGTTGCCTTGGGCGGCATGGAACCGGAGCTGCTGGAGTGCCTGAGTTTACTGGCCTTCGTCAGTGAGAAGACTCGCTACGCCAGCTATCATCTCAGTGCAATCTTGTGGCCGCCGCTTGTTAAGCCACTAGAGGAACTGCCTCAACTTATCCATCAGAAGTCCGTTCACCTCACAGCTAACTTGTTAAGCAACAAGGTTCGTGTTTCTGTAGTCGCTGAACAATTGTGTTCTATACAAACATATGAAGGTACCATGCGTTTATGCTATTCCGTTCTTGGTGTATGTACAGAACACCCGAAGTGCGTCGATGCTGGTGTGCCGATGTCTGCGGGTACTCACCAACATCGTATGTCAGCCGAGCGACTGCCACGACCTCTTGGAGGACACTAATGACGCTGCTGAAGCCCAGCCTGGCGGCGAAATCAGGTCCAGGAAAAACGAAGTGCAACTCGGCAAATTAGTGCTGCCGCTCATCCACCAGCTGTGGCTGCCATGCCTCCACACTCCTGACCTGCTGCACCACATGCTCGTCTTCTTGGTCACTGTCACGCAACACAGAGCAGGTACTGGGTGCTAGTTGTCATTTGCGTAGTACAACCTACATCTTCCGGCTGTGCCGTATTCACTAAAATTGCCATAGAGCAATGTTGCGATCATGGTATGTATGGTTTAATGTTTTTGGGACGGAATATACAATCTGATTTGGGGCCTTGAGCACTGGTAGCCCAAGCCACTACCACTCATTCTTAATTCTGATGTAATTAAACATTTTGGCGAAAGGCCGTTTTACTACGCTTTTCTGATGTAAACCTATGCCGTTTTTGCTACTTTTAGAAGAGTAACCAGACTTTTATGGCAGAGAGCCCTGCTGTTTTGCATACTTCTCTTCTAACCAAAGTTGTATGTTGACCGTGCGCAGTGTGCGAGCTGCTGCAGAGCTCCAGCGCTCTCCAGTGGACGCTGCTTAGTGCTCAGCGCAGCAGCAGGCCACTGCTGACTTGTGTCATCCACGCAGCCCTGCAGAACGTCAACACCTTCCTTCGGGACAGCACCAGACCGCGGGCGGCTCGCAAGACCACAAGACGTGGTCGGGCCCGCACAGGTAAGTGCTAATAACGATCTATGTCTACTTAAAAACTTAGTGGCAGCTCCTGTTGTACTCTTCGTGACAGGAAAATTATAATTCGTTCAAGAGCTACAGAATGGCTGTTGACATTGTTAAACGATGTAATGTTGGAAGCCATCCAACCTGTAGTTTTTAATACACACAATGGCATAATGGAGAGGGAGCTGCGCCTACTGCCTCCAGGTTTTAGGTTCGCTTCCTTGCCAGGAAAGTGAGTCTTAGGTGCTCGACGAGATTGTAGTATCAGCATTTCTCACATTCATAGTTTGCTGGAAGGATACTGACCTGACTAAAAGTGAGAATTGTCAGCGGGCCGCAGTTACCATAATGAGCCTTCTCAGACGCCATTGCTCAGATAGTCTGCGGTTGATTCCCGTCGTATCCTCCTCTGGGGCCTAGGGAGCATTTATCTGCAATCAAGTTGAGTTTACCTTTACAAAGCTACTTGTAGACAGTGTTATCCAACGTTGACATGCTAAGATAGTGAAAACCCACAGTAGGTATTTACTCTAATAAGTACCTACGCAAACTCCTGCAAACTGCGAGTAGTCTCTTTGAGGCTTCTGCCCTAAAGTTTAGCTCTAGAAACTTTGGTACAAGAATTTCTACCACCAAGATATTTCACTCGTTTACCTACGATGTCCTCAGAGCGGCCTGGACACGCTATCCCTGCCTTTGGCGGTCTGTCCCACGAGCGCGGCGCCAACACCACGCTGTTGGGTGGCGGCGTGACGGTGTCGGACTCCAGCGCCCTGCTGTCCCTCTACGTCTGCACCAATGCTGCCCGCGTGCCGGAGTGTGCCTCTACTGTTGCCAAGGTCTGTGCCCTGTGTCTCCTTCTCTTGGTAAAACTATTTGCTCACTTTTGCGGGAATGCTGTTCTACTTTACCAGGGGTGTCTCCGAGTGTGTCTCACCCTCTTGGTTAAGCTTACTTCGTCCGGTATAGTAGCCTACCTGGGAGTATGAGTTGGGTTAGTTAAGAATAGGCTGTGTTGGATAGGTTCTGTTCAGCTAGAATAGGTGCCTAGCCAAGCTTATCCACACATATCTGTATCTCCGGTAAGCCACCGACTATAGGCGGCACCACTTACTTTTTGCATCGCTTTTGCTGCGATGCCACTTCTACTTTTGCCAGCTTTGTGCTCGAACTTTAGTTTCTTATCACTAATGCAAAAATGTGCGTCTGCAGTCATCAGTATATCAGTTCGTTCTTGCGAATGCAAATATTCTTTGTCTTTTTGCGAATTACCGTGTAGAGGTAGAGAGATTTGAGTTGAGTTAAGATGAGTTAAAGATCAGTTAACGAAAGATTTTCCAGCATTATTCACACCGTACGCCTTGCGCCCGACTCTCATTAGAAAAGAACTTTTTTCCATGTAAAGTGATGTAAATAAAACTACTGTAAATTAGTAGACTAACTTCACAGAGAAGATTGTGATATATAATTGGATGGGCACGATACTTTCTTACTGATGAGAGTATCTTACAGAGTATATAGACAAGCTGACGAACGGGAATATACCCAATGCAGTGTCATGCTGAAAAGTTAAATTTTCACAGCGTCTTTATACAAGAGTTAGTTGACGGTGTCCCTTGTGTCAACAGAGCGCCCTGTTGCCAGCACTGCTCCGACTCGTCAGCAACAGCAACTCTGGGGAAGTCAGCGAGCGGCTGACGGAGGCTGCTGTCAAGTTACTGCTCGTGCTCTCGCTTCACTCTGCCTGTCGAGCTCTCATTGTCAAGGTGCTCTTCCATTTTGTAATGGTCTTTGTTACGGTAGAGCTGCTCTCTATTGAATGATTTGAACATGTAGGTCTGACAAGGATACAAGCCCGTACGTAGAACACTGGACAGCCCCGAAGTGAACTCAAGCAACAAATACCGTATGGTAAAGCTAGGAGTATAGGGTTGGGTATTTTATTCTCAGCTAATCCTCTTCTGCATGGTTTATCGTGCATGTTACCTACCTAACAGTGCTACTTTTACGGCAAAGGTAAGATTAGATCATGCAATGAAGGGGTGATGTTGGTTGAGTTACAGCGTTTCGGTCGGTGGCGGACTTCCATGGGCAGCTCTGTTCCGCCATCTTCCACAGTTTGTCTAATGTCAGGCCACCGTATACACTCGCACGCGCGACTTACGAGCGGATGTTCATTTTTGGGAGCAGGAGTTAGGGTCCGAATCAGAAATATCTTGTCATAGCAGTCTAAGTTGCATGAAATTGGGCTTATTTTATTGAAAGTTTGAGTCGGTTTTTAACCTCCAAGGAGAAGGAGTCGGTGTCGGACAGAGCTTGTACCCTTATATCGGCGTCGGACTTGGCTATTGGACTCCGTGACCTTGCTATAAATTATTCAACAGTTCCGATCTGCCCGCCGGGAAGCAGCTGACTGCTCAGACAAAAAAGTTTGTTCAGAACTTCAGACGGTATCATTAAACTGCTATGCTCTTCCAATACTTGCTTATTGGGCGGCTGTGGTATACATTAGTGGTTTGTACATGTGCAGCATCCTGAGTGGGTGCGCTGTCTACACGCCAGCCTGTTCCGCCCCTCCTGCACCGCCCCTGCGTGCCCCCACACCCTCCGCCTGCTGGCCAGTCTCTGCGTCTCACCGGGAGCTGTTCTGTCCATCATCAGCCATGGTGAGCTGTGCCTGCTTAGTTATTCAGCTTGTGGTCGGTCGCCCTGGGTTCCCACTTGGCTTCTGTGTCTGCTGTAGTGTATCAGAGGCAGTCCTACTAAAGCGCTTGCAAGCTTCTCTATTACTAACTACTATTACTGCTAGTACTCTTTGGCACATGAGGGGCCTCGTTTTGCACGTATGGTAAAGTATACTCATGGAAAAACATCGAAACTAAATCAAGAATTCATCAGTGACTTAGTGAAAATTTGCTTTCTGATTAAAGTTTTGGAGGGGGTACTGGGAGCTTGTCATTTCACTTTGACCTTCTAACTTTCTCTCTGTTTGGATACATCGTTCTGATATGAAAATAAACTCGTCACAAGTCGTATTGCATTGGGATAATTTGCTACCTATTGATCCTTGCTCTAACCACATCTTCATTGCTAAACGACTCAGTGAGACAATAAACTTGAGAAACATCACATGCAGCTCGCATGTCAGGTGACTAAGGGCTGGTTCACACGCCCTTCAAATCAATGCGTTCGCTCAGCCAGTCGTTCGAATGTTTTGTAGCGTCGGTGTCAGCACAGCTTTGTGTGCACCACAAAAAGTTACTAAAATATTTGCCGTCAAATCAGTCTTTCGTCAAGGGTCACATGGCAACTTACGAATATCCTTCTAGTTTGGAGTGAAATAAAACGCAGGAAACAGTGCACTTTTCTGCTGTTTCTGCGACACAGTGGCCCATTTGAGGAGTGGACGAGCAAACGCGTTGGTGTGAATGACGTGTGAACTCGCAATAAGTTTAGGAAAAAAATCACTATATATATATANATAAAACGCAGGAAACAGTGCACTTTTCTGCTGTTTCTGCGACACAGTGGCCCATTTGAGGAGTGGACGAGCAAACGCGTTGGTGTGAATGACGTGTGAACTCGCAATAAGTTTAGGAAAAAAATCACTATATATATATTGTCGAGAAAAGCGGCATAGCCATTCTACGGAATTTCAACCGTAAACGGCAGTCATGGATCTATTTTTTATTGAGGATGACTGCATCCTTCATCGTTATAAAAAAGAAATACCTTACTTTTTAACACAATCGGAGGCCCATCGGATTCTCGGATCTTTCGTGAAGTTCAACATTCCTTTGTTTCATTTCCCCGAGACGAAAAGGGCAGAAAAAAATTGAATGTGAGCACCCCGTGCTTCCCTCACGTTCTCTGCAGTTCCCTTCCGTTCCGTACTGTTCGTTTCTGTCGGTTCTTTTCGTTTCTGCGGAACACGCTGTTGTTTCGAAAAGAAGTGATGCGATGAGAAGCTGGGCGATCGCGGGCGGGTGAGGAACAGGGGAAGACGCGTTGTGCTGGAGGAGATGCGCTGCGATGGAGATGTTGCCTGTGGGGCGATCCAAGACGATCTGAGGAACACCGGCTTCAGGCCGCCTTATATAGAGTAGCACCTCCCAGAGGTATGGAAGGGGAGCGATGATATCACAGAAACGAAAAGTACCGCAGAGTACGGAACGGAAGGGAACTGCAGAGAACTTTCTAAGGGAAGCACGCGGTGCTCACATCCAATTTTTTTCTACCCTTTTCGTCTCGGGGAAATGAAATAAACGAATGTCAAACTTCATGAAAGATCCGAGAAAGGCTACCCGGAAGCTAACACAATTTTGAAATGACACAAAGGAAAAATATTGACCATTGCAAGAGTTGATTGCATACAATTACACTCTCATAATTCTATCGGGTAACATTCATATTTTGCCATAGCAAAAATATGTAACTACTAGTATCATTCTTTCGGGGTAGGTACAGCCTACCTTGATGGCACCTGCCTGCAAGGCTTCAGGCGTACATAATTTCTTGCAGAGGGTCTACTGAAGGAAGTCATCGAGAGCCTATCGAAGTACGCTGCGACCTCCGAGAGCGGCTCGCACCCCAGCGAGGACCTGCTGCAGTCCGGGTCCTCAGGCCACAGCCTGCTGGTGTTCCTGTGGGCCCTGGCGGCCTCTGGTCATCGGGCGCAGGTGCCCCTGCGGCGGCTGGGGTCTGTGCCGCTGTTGCAGCTCATCCACAACGCCCTGCACACGCCTTCCGACATCGTCCAGAAGCTGCTGCTCCTTCTTGATGAGGGGAGTGTGGCGCCCTTGTGAAAACTGAGCTTATGAGGGTTCGTTTTGATTATTCGTTAACGTCCAGTATCGATTATGCTAATATTCCTGCAAGGACTAATTCACAATTTTGGACGTAAATGGGCTAAAGTTTAACTAACAGAGTAGTAACTTTGGCCTGATGCTGCTGTGTACCATTTTGGCGTGCATTCCGTGAAGCACTTATTTCGATCGGCGCGTATTCTTTCCTACATTTTTAAAGATGAGGGTAAAAGGCGGCATAAATGTGCAGCAAAAATGTTCCTTTTCGTTACGAGGACGGACTGCGTTGGTATTATACCCATGACTCTGCAAAGCGTTTTTTTTTTCTTTTTGAAGAAAAAAGTATTCCATCGTCATAGAGGCTACGAAAATCAATGCCTGTCTGAGAAAAACTTTTTGTTTAATACAAACTAGTATAATTAAAACAAGAATGATCCAATAGTGTCTACACTTTTCTCGGTATGATGAAAGAGGGTTTCACTCCACTATGGATGCTGCTTACATAAACTTTTTGATTATTGAGGATTCAGTTGGAAATTCTGGATTTTTTTTGCGTATTCGCTACAATTTAGAAGACATATTCATTTTTTAACGAAGAAAGTTTGACTGCTTCATAAAAGCCGCAGCCATAGTTTCTATGTCATTGAGGATTTCGTTGGCTCACAAATATAAAATAATAAAAGAATTTTACAGCATTATCAGTGCACAAAAGTGGACATGCCTCTCGCTTCTGATGGTAGAAAATAATCGTGAAGGTTTTAAAAATGATTTCTCGTTTTATTTTGAGCTGGCTATGTTGGCTTCTTTAAAGCAGGATTGCAGAAATTTAAATCTTGTAAGTCTGGAAGTTGGTGCCTCTCCTCCCATATAGCTACTGAGTTGATTACTCTGTCTTGAAAGCTACTGATATTAATCTTTTTTGCTTTGTTATTCGACGACGCTGTAGGAAGGGTGTCAAGGTTGTGCACGAAGACCGACTGCACCTTGTAGAGGAGTAGTTTTTTTGTGAGGGCTTTTTAACTCACTCCTTCGTGAGACTTAATTGCTAGTCTATTACACTGCTGCATAATGTGAAGCACGGAGTACAAAAATGTAAACGTAAGTGATGCAATAGATACGTGTAGATATTACTCTAGCCTTGTGGACGTACTGGAGCATGTTGGAAATGCAAAGAGTGAGATCCTTGCAGTAATTGATAAGGATCTCCCAAAGTTGGTTCGCTTCGGTCTGATTTCACTGCCTGCCGCGTATCTTTCTATCAGTTCAAAGTGGGGTATCAACAGAAGGCTGTGCCCACAATATTTCACCCCTTGTTAGAGGTCTACCAGCAACAGGCTTTCTTGGTGTTCAAAATACTGTATGTAAACATGTGCCCTTATATGCCTATCGAATGATGACGAGCAATACAACTTGCCTTTCCTCATGGTTGTCACAAACGTACATTCAATGTCACTTGAGCTATGTGTAGACTTCTAGCTTTGTGTCCTGTTCCTAGCAGATTTCTTGACCGCCCCGGAAGCAACTATCGTGAATTAGCTTTTCGGCTAGATGAAAGTAATGTTGTTGGGGCGCCAATGTGCTGTCGATGTCAAAGTTCAACTGCGGTGGATAAAGTAGAACTCTGATAAAAGTAATAATAATGTTAATGTTATAGTTCAGTAAGTGCAGCTTCTGTACTCTTAGCATATCATAGCATTTTTCGATATATTTTTCTGTGTGGGTTTTGTCGTGACGGTGATGGGCTTCCGCAAGAATCTTTACTGCCAGAGAATTACCAGGCGCTGTGCCAATCACGTGGGCTAAAAAAATGCGCATTCAGTACTCCGTAGCCAGCTAGGGCTGCTTTTATGCCCTTGACAGGCTGCTTACCGTTAGTTTTAAGGCTTGTGAAAAATCGATTAGACTTCCAATACGCGTAATGATATTTTTGAAATCAACTCACAGTCTTTTCAAGGCTTTGTTTTGCCTTTCATATTCATTCTCCTATAGAATATACGTTATTCTATTCTTGTTCTCTCACGACTTGCTTTTCCGTGCATCGGTCTATCATGAGAAACCATCGTGTTCCATGCTTCTGTCTACATACTGTATGCCCCGTTTGTCTGTTCGAAGCGTTATTGCAGCTCGCTGTGACGAAGCGAATGCGCTTGCTGTATTGGTGACAGCTACGTGTTTTCCTTGTGTGTCCAAGGGCTGCCAGCTGCTGCGTGTCTGTTTCGGCTGTTGTTGAGGGTAGTTGTTTTGTGCTGGGTTGCAGGTGCAACTTGTAGATTCTTGTCGTTTAGGTCGTGTTATGCTGCGGGCATTGTGTTTCCAAGGGGACTGTAATTAGCTTTCTCTAAAGAGGCTTAAACTAGTCTCTAATTCATCTCTACTGGCCCCTTCACTCTATATCTACCGCGGCTGTTTTGTCTTCATATTTCCCTATGTTGATCTCATACCAAAACGCCCTCAGGGGTATATTCTGGCGGACCCTTTCCCTGCCACAATATATTTGAGCCCCACTACCCCAAGGGTCCCTAGTGCCTTCTCAGCAGGGGATGCTGCAGCTTGCCGCAGTTCCTGCTGATGTCGGTTTTGTGAAGTTAAGTAGGTTCTCAATACTTCCCATCTGTTTCGGGAGGTGGGCCGCTGATCGAGGTGGCCGACCTATTCCTGCTAGGCTTTTACCTTCTTGTTTTTCGTCTCCTTCCCCTGCGCGTCGTAGCTGAGCAAAAACGTTCTGCCGCGCCCGGGGGGTTGGAGATGCAAAACTTGCGCCTTTTTCCTGTCAGTAGCGCACTGACCATCTGAGACCTACCGGCAGAAAAGCCGAGACTGAATCATTGTTAATTTAAAACGCGTCCTAGTGGCACACGAGCCTATGTTAAATCACTGGGATAGTTCAGCGCGATATAGACATTGTGTCCCTGATGCGCTAGTAAAGTATATAGGTACTACTACTACTACTACGTCTTCCTCTTCTTTCCCGACCCATGCGAGTTTATCCTGTGTGGGAACACTTTCGTGCATGGGTTCCCTGTTTCTGTCGACATGCTGTATGTCCCCTATTTCTTCCTCTGTTGGACCAACCTTTTTGTGGAGAGACAGGTGTAAGCCATTCATTAGTTCTAACAACAACCCGTTAGTCTGATACCTCCGACCTTGGCTGGCTTCCATGTTTCTCTCGGAGTACTGCATGCTCCTTTGTCTTCCTCATGTTTAACATCTTTGTGGTGGTTTGGGAGGCTTAAACTAAATTATTGATTAATAATAGCAATTCGATCGTCAGTGCCGGTACTTCGGTACCAATCAAAACATATAAAGTGATGTAGGACACTGTCACCACGTAGCGATCCATTTAACTTCAGCTAGGCATTGTTATGTCTTGCGTTTTGCGCTCTTTGTGCTTTTTTCCATTTTCGTACTTTCTTTCGCTATTCCTTTTCATCCGCGTCACTGAGAATAGTGTAGTCTCAAAACCAGCACACGGTCTCGTGCTTCGACCAGAAATAGTTGCTATAGCGTGTTCCTTCAACACTAAAATGATCGTTTTCGTGCTGGGCGGGAACTCCAATGCAGAGGCGTGTCGCAAGCACATCAAAACCGGGCTACCGCAAACTGAAAAAGGGTTACTGTAACCCAAAAAGTGGTTGTGAAATCGCCTTTTAGCGACAAGCGGTGTAAGCTCAACAACGTTGAAATTACGTTTTAATTGATGTTTTGTGAATATAAATTCCAAGTAATTGATCTGATTTACTTATTCTGGTGTACGGAGTTCATTCGCTTGCTGCATATTTGAATAAATTTTGTGCTCCTTTTATTCAATATAGACGTTTGTGCTCAGTGACCTGCATCACCGTAACCCGTGTCGCAGTTGTCATTTGAGCTACGATTGCGACACGGGTTGCGACTGGCTGGGTCACCGGTGTAACACCGGTAACTCAGAAGTGCTGATTGCGACACACCCAGGGAATTTCCCCATTGGTGCACTGCAAGACGTGCTTGTTTGGAGATTAGTTACCCTTTTTGCAGTAACTGCAGCGATACGAGGAACAAATGCCACGTGTCCTCACTTTCTGCACCTGTCTGACGGGGGGATTACAACGAATAATTCGCTGTGTGTAAGAAAGCTTTAACTGGGAGGATGGAACCATCACAAGAACAGCAATAACATAACATTCTGTTTTTAATTGTCATTTTCGACGTGGCAAATTTATTGATGTGTACGTACCTATCGTAACTACCTGTTAGTTTCATCTTCTTTTAGCTTTTCCCCAGTACCCAGTTTATGGATATTCCCGAAAAACTGAAATTTGAGAAAAGTGTAATAATGGCATTTTCTAGGATATCCAATTACTAGACTTAGAGAGTTTTTTCTCTGTGAGTAAAAAAAGTCTACATTACCAATTCAGCCAGTGCAACCTCTAGCTATGTTACGTATATGTGTTCCCACAGTGTTCTACAGTTGCACTCAAAAGTCATATCTTTTAAGAACCTTTAGGTAGGGAAATCTAACGGGCGTTTAACGCTGGGACCATTAACCCTAACTGTATGTTTAAGAGGATTAGTATTAATTTTAGCCGCACAGTTGCCAAAACTATGTGCATTTGTGGAGTATTCTAGATTAGTTTGAAGATCTGATTAAGTTAAGTGCCCTTGAAAACTGAAGTGTCAACAGCAAGCATTTCGCAATTTGTGCATCAAAAAGTCAATAATTTAAGGAAATAATATATATTTTCCTATTTTATTGCATATTTTTGTCCTCCCAAGAGAAGAAAGGTGCGGCGTTTTTATTTCATCTTCAAATTGCAATGTGACTCTAAAAATCTGTTGTATCTTGTGTGTTTTTTTTTTTCTCGACTCGACGCTTTTCGTTTGCGACCTAGTCCTTATCAGGAGGCGTAGGATTGGCCGTAGGGTTAGGTTTGCCTAACTTGTGCGGTAGGAGCAGTGTTCCCAGGGTGACCCTGCAGGTTATCCTTGGGGCCTAAATTACATATAGTGCGACAGCTGTACTTGCCCTTGTTTGCGACACATTTCTCCCCTATACTGCACCCACTTTCGCGTCAGCGGCCGCCTTATAGCATTCAGCTGTCTTTTCGATTCCCTTGAGCGGAGTATACTGCGATGTAAAAGACAAATGCTCTAAGGCGGCTGCAGACGCGAAAGTGGGTGAAATCTACAGGAGAGACGTGTCGCAAGCACAGGCAACAGCAGCTGTCGCACTATATGTAATGTGGGTATTAGCCCTAGTTGAGTTTTCGAGACATCTTTCATTCGTGTTCACAACTACTAATGAAGTTTTGTCTCTGGTCTTCCTGTTCTCTCTTCGATATGCTGTTACCATACACGTTGATTCGTGCGTGGGTTCCTCGCTTTTCTTCACAATCTTTATGTCCCTTGTTCCTTACTCTCTTTTGATCACAGTGTATTCTATTGGTGGGGAGGTATAACTATAAACTAGGAGAATACTACTTCTTCTAAAATTCCTCTAGTGACTCATCCGAGAGTTTGGTATGAATGAGTTAGACACATTTCTTTTCCTTTTATCTTACAATATGGCTTTATATATTCTGTTTGAGACGTACATCTAAGTTTCTTTTCTTAAAAGTTACAGCTACCGAAATTTCGGCTGTAGAGTTATTCGTATTCTCTCTCCCAAGCGCTGGGGTGGTCGAGTTGTGCATGGATTTCATGCTTTCCTGACCTGCAGGAAGGCGTTTCCTTTTTTCGCGCCCGTCTTCCGTTAATTATCTTCTACTATATAATAATTCACGTCGTGTGTTTAGAGCCTACTGGAAGTTCAACTTCCACTAGCCTCTTGCCCCCTGTGGGCGGGTGGCTCTCACCCACTTCAGCCTGTCTGGGGTCAACCAACCGGTGTCTAGGAGTCGGA
>LQNS02000226.1:10097175-10117364 GCA_001587735.2 Parhyale hawaiensis
TTGAGTTTTTGACCGTTGTTTCGCAAGCGATCATTGGGGTCTCTTTCAAAGAGTCCCGTTATAGGTACGTCGTTGAAGCCATTCAAGTACTTGAATGTTTTTATTAGTTGCCCCCTGAGTCGCCTTTGCTCGAGAGAAATCATACCCAGTTCTTTCAGGCGGCGTTCATACGACTTGTTTCTCAGCTGAGGTATCAGTTTCGTTGCTCTGCGTTGGACTCTTTCCATGTGTGGCCCTACCAAAAGAATAAATAAGGCCGGAGGCTGCAAACTCTAGCTGTTTTTCTCCCCTGTCTCGGGGCCTCAACTGGCCACACGTGCCCACTTTTCAAAACCTGCGTCATGTCGTCTCATATCAGACGCAGACATGCGGTGGGTAATCCAGTGTTGAATCTTTTCATTTTTTGCGCTGTCGGTTTTTTCTCTGCGGATAATATTTGGAGCCGTTATGGCAGACACGACATCCCTGTAGCATTATATAATTAAGCGTATCGCATGCAGCGCTTCTTTTCAAGCGTGAGCAGTTCATCAAGTTCAGGGACTCTGAACGCCAGCTTCCGTCACGTGACTAAGCCATGTGTGTACTCGCCCAGAAAGAGCTTGGGCTTTCTCCTATCATTAGAACCTCCTTGGCTTCAGTAGAGACGAGAGAGCCAGGAGCCTTGTCCGTGAAGCTCTAGAGTCTCTTAGGGCTGCAGCCAGTCGCCGTATGCACCAATCGCATATCAGTACATTTGTTGGTCTGCTGCTCCCTTAAAACTCGCTGCTCCCTTGTCACCTCCACCAATGAGATTCATGAACGCGTCTCACAGCCAAAAAAGATCTGGCTGACTCACTAGCGAATCTGTGAATTTGTCGCAGGGCTCCCTCCTCCTTTGTTGAGGCTCCTTGCTTTAGTGTTAAATTGGGAAAATTTGGATGATACGAGTCTGAGCTTTCACTGAAGAACATTTCTTTTGTTCAGTGTAATTTTCATTGGTTCCAACTGGTATATATAAAACTGAATAATATATCTATATATATGTTGTACATTTTTGCAATCAAATAATTTATTCAGCGCTAGACCCCATTTTACAAGACTACAATTGCCTTCGGTTAACATAACAGTATATAAATGAAAAAGGCAAGAGACATAAATCCAAGAAGATGCACCATGGCTATTATAAAAGGCTGATTACTGGCCAACCTCATGTTTATGTACAGAGTGTTGGAAAATTCAGTGTAAATATTTTAACCACAAGTAAAGTCATCATAGCCATACCCTGTGGTATAATTTTTTTTGGCAAAATTCAGCGTTTTAAAAGAGCTTCAGCAGTTTTAATTTTTATTCTAAAAAACTATTTTCGCTGTAAAAAATACAATTTTAACCAATTTTTTAACCAATTTGATGAAATTGGTAGAGAAGTAAATCTTCCAATGCTCTTTGAACAGATGTCAAAATTTGAAAAACGTGTAAAATAACTATGAAAATGACGTTGAAATTCAAAATAGGCTACACAAATTAATAGTCACACACGTGAAAAACGAGATGCGATGTAAGCCTATTTCAAAACCTTTCAGATGATGTAAGGCATGCCAAAAAATAATCAGATTAAGTACATTTGCTAAGAGGAAAATTGGTATAAGTTCACCAGCATTGACGCGCACCAGCATGGTGCCCTGTCACTGCACCAGATAGACATGGCTAGACGAACATCAGTGCTGCGGTAAGTGGTTTTACTACGTTTGAGAAAAAATTTTGTACAAAGCAAAAGTTGTACTATTAAGAGTCATTATAAGCATGATAAAATTTACATACATTATGTTTGTGCAATCTCTTACTTATGGGACGACATTTTATTTTCGTTATTTTTGGTCCGTTGGTTTTGAAACTCGCAAAATAGAATTTTAAGCACATTTTATTCTTAATAATTTTTCGATTTTCACAATTTAATAAAATGCTGATATGATACCCTCTTTTTTTTTCACAATAACAAGCCTACGTTACGTGCAGAGCTGGCCCGGCGCTGCCACTTTTGGTAGTTGATCGGTGATCAGTGTAGAGACGTTAGGTTAGGTAAAATTAAATAAGGTTAGGTTAGGTGAGGTTTGGTTTGTATAGGTTAGGTTCACGGCTATTTTACTTCTCAAGATCGTTTAGTGTGCCAACAACATTGCTATACGTCCAGAGGGTATCATATCAACATTTCTTTAAAAGCTAAAAATTCTCATGAATAAAATGTTCTTTAAATTCAGTTTTACGTTAGGTACTGTGCGAGTTCCAGCCAACGAGCCAAAATAACGAAAATAAAATGTTGTCCCTAAAGTAAAAGATTGCCCAAACCTAATGTATGTAAATTTCGCAATGCTTCATAACTCTAAATTGCACAACTTGTGTTTAATCCAAAAATCTTCCACAAACGCAGCAAAACCACTTACCGCAGCACTGACGTTCGTCTAGCCATGCCTACAGTGCGACCCGCGGTATTAGTTCAATTTGATTTTTCTGTAAAACTATTATTTCCTGTTAATATACCGTAGCATTTCTATTGTGTGCCACAGAGTAATCATGTACATTGTTCATAATCCTATTATTTGAGAAATTATTTGCTTGATACCATTTAGAAACTTACTTCTATAAAATCCACCCTCTATTTCCTGAACCACGATATTAGTCTCCGATATCAAAATTAGTTATATATGATAAATAAAACGCAAATTAAATATCGGT
The DNA here is from genome assembly GCA_001587735.2 of Parhyale hawaiensis. Taxonomy (NCBI): domain Eukaryota; kingdom Metazoa; phylum Arthropoda; class Malacostraca; order Amphipoda; family Hyalidae; genus Parhyale; species Parhyale hawaiensis. The sequence continues at coordinate 10,099,885 of LQNS02000226.1, forward strand.
TTATTTATTAATTACAAAATAATACATCAACGAGTACTTGGAATACATTACAACAGCAAACCTGGCAAAATAAACAAGAAACAATAAGATCATTTATTATTGTAACGGCCATTACGGTTTATGACCTCAAAAATACAGTCCTTAACGGGATGAGTCAATTTCTTAACAGTAGTACCATCGATGGATCTTACAGCGACTTGTATGGCCTCCCACAATTCCGCTTTTGAAGAAAACTGCTTACCCTCTGTATCAATTTTGCGCTTGATGATAGACCACATATTTTCAATTGGGTTCAAATCTGTAGAATTGGGTGGCCACTCCTTCAAATTCTAGTTTTTGAACCTCATAGAAGCAAGGTATTCTTTTGTAGCTCTGGTTGAATGCGAGGATGCATTGTCTGGCTTGAAAAACAGCTTTTGGCGAAGATCCAAAGTCTGGTCGTCAAGCCAAGGAACAAGACATTTATCGAGTAGGGCGCAATGATTAACAGAATTGATTTTAACTCTTTTACGGACCATTGTTGGATCTACAAATTTATCATTCATGATCCCAGCCCACAACATAACACCACCACCGCCTTGATGGGGCGAAAACGATGGTGGAGCTTGCCCTCAAACCCGACCCATCCTTTAGACCATCCGCCTGGGATATCGAGAGTCGCTGTGCTCTCATCTGTGAATAAAACACACTTCATATCCTGTTTCATATGAGACCTACCCCACTCAACTCTCAGAAGCATGTGCCTTTGTGTCAATGGAGGCTTTTTTTCGGTAGATTTCACGTTTGCAATAATTTCCAAGTTTCGGTTTAGCGTAGTTTTTGGCACTTCATTCAAGCCAGAGCTTTCAAAAATTGTTTTGCTTGTGCTTCCCGACTTATTGAAGACTTGACGTTTAATTTTTCTGATATCCCGCGTGTTCACAGCTTTTGTTTTACCTTTATCAGACCGTGTCTTCCCATTAGAAGGATTCCTCAAAAAAACGTTCAATTGTTCCAACATGGCGGCCTAAAATGCTTGCAATAGACGCACATGAGGTTTTCTTGGCCGTTTCTTTGATAATGGTTTGCTTCTCTTCGTCGTTTAGATCCTTAGCACGTCCCATTTTGAATATTATTTAAATGGGCTAATAGCGTGGCTCACAGTATATCTGTTAAACAAAGGAATGTTCTCCAACCAACCTCTTCAGAATGTAAACCAATATTGCCAGATGAACTAAGCACACAGTGTTGCCATGTGAAAATATAATTCTCGTCAGACAGAAGATTTTCAATGAAAAATCAGTAAAAAAAATTGTTGAACTAATACCGTTGGTCGCACTGTATCTGGTGCAGTGACAGGGCAACATGCGGGTGTGCATAAATACTGGTGAAATTCTACCAGTTTTCCTCTTGGCAAATGCACTTAATCTGATTATTTTTTGTCCTGCATTACATCATCTGAAAGGTCTTGAAATAGGCTTTCATCTTAGGAATCTCCTTTTTCCCGACTGTGACTATTAATTTGTGTAGCCTATTTTATATTTAAACGTCATTTCCCAGTTATTTTACATGTTTTTCAAATTCTGATAACATGTGCGTATAGAGCATTGAAAGCTTTACTTTGCTACCAATTTTTTTCGGAGTAAAAATTAAAAACGCTTCAACTTTTCCAAAAAGCTGAATTTTATTATGATGACTTTACTTGTGATTAAATTATTTAGACCGAATTTTCCAACACCCTGTAGATAATGAACTCACAAATTGTTCTGATATCGAGACATAAAAATATTTATACCCTGACGTCAAAACGCTCTCTGGTGCCCGTTTTTTTATTGCAATAGTACGTAAAGATCCATAAATATTTTACTGATTTATGAACCTCCAGCGAGCTATCTTTACTTTGTAAACTAAATAGTTTGATGCCCATACCTGGTACATACGACTTGTAAAGAAATTCTCAGTGAGAATGCACAGGAACAGAATAATGTGATCTTTGCAGTATGTTAGTCTTGGGCGATCGATACAATCAGGAAGCAAAGAGCGTAACGTTGCATTCTTTGCTTCCTGGATACAATCAACATCGGTGTGTGTTCCGCTCGCACTATGACTACTCTTCATATGACCAGTTAAGCGGAATAGTTATTCATAATGAAGAGAAATAAAAAGCTCGACTTTCATCTTGCTGCATATATATGACACTATATAGGTAACGTTTATTATGTTAGAAATAGTAAAATGGTAACTGGCTTTTCTATAAATACTTACAAATCGTAATGTAGGAGTTGCAACCCCGGCGACTTGTAGATATGAAGCACTGGTTGCCATCTCTAGAGACTTTAGATAGTGAAATACTGGTTCTCATTACAAGAGACTTTAAATATTGAAATACTTGTTGTCATCTCCGTAGACTCTTTGATGGTTGAACACCAGTTACCCGCTCGCACAGGCTCCAAACTCTCCAAGCGCTGTGTACGTTTGCGACGATTCTGTGTAAGCGCATAGGTGTGCGTGCGGGCGGCGCTCAAGTAAGAGTCGTGTGCTGCTCGCAGAATCGCAGATTAGGTTAGGAAAGGTTGTGTAAGGCAAGGTTAGGTTACGTTAGTTTAGGTAAGGTTACGTTAGTTTAGGTAAGGTTACGTTAGGTAAGGTAAAGTTACGTTAGGTAAGGTTAGGTAGGTTGTGCTTATTGTAATACGTCTGGTGGTTGTGGCGCGGCAAGAAAGCTTACTTGAACGCACGCACAGCAATGAACGCACACAGATTGGCGAGTTTGACGCCAGTGCTACCCGCTCCATAGCCATGAAGATTACTGAAAATCAGAAAATACTTGTAAGATGCAAAATTTAGTGAGCGTTAATACGTAGAAGAAGAGCACCTCGAAAATGCTCGAGAATTGCAGGAGTGAGTTACTATCATAGATTAAACTTACTTCGAGAGCACTATCATAACTCGCACGGAGGGCGATGAACTATATTTATGTACTGTATATATACAGGGCAGTGTCGCCCGTAGTAATCTACTTTGGAACTGATTAATGTTGCCCAACAGTGATTTGCGCTTCACTTTAAGATTAGGACGGAGAAGATTTATGTGATGAGCTTACCTGTCGATCGATGGTGACGCACGATGCAAAGTAAGCAAATTTAGTATCCAGATGAAAGAAGAAGATGGCCGAACATCAATTCATGTAATTGTTGCAGCGCTATCGATTGAAACAGNGGACGGAGAAGATTTATGTGATGAGCTTACCTGTCGATCGATGGTGACGCACGATGCAAAGTAAGCAAATTTAGTATCCAGATGAAAGAAGAAGATGGCCGAACATCAATTCATGTAATTGTTGCAGCGCTATCGATTGAAACAGCAAGAGCAGTTAGGCTATAGGTCACGAGTTCTAGCTTATCTGGAACTTCGGGCAGGTGACAAGATTTCGCAGCTTTGGAAGGTGTGGTAGATTCTAATTGCATTCCGGCTGAGCTGACGTAAAATTCATTCATCATTACACAGGGCCCAGGAACTCAAGCGTGATAAAGTAAAAGTAAAATTCAGTTAAAAATTCAAAACTAAAATTACAAATTTGTTATATTTCATGAATATAAGGGTCAATAGAATAAAACTGTGGTGGTTGTTATTATAATGATATTCAGAATTGTAGTTTTGTCTGTGTTATGCCTGTTTAGTACCCAAAACACGTCAAACACGGCTAGTTCACCTACGCAGTGTATTCAATAGCCTATATATCAAAATTTATAATTAGTCCACTTTCTACTACTTATAAATATGACAGACATCTATTTAAAAAAACATGGAATACACGTGTGATTTGTTTAAAAATCATTGGCCGTTCCTGTACTTCTGAGAGATCACGATAAAAACGATCATAGTGATTCTGATAATGACTATGGCCACAAGAAGATGCCTTTACTAGCCCCCTTCCTCTTAAAGTGAGAAAAGGTGGGCACCGCAACCCTCCACTTTTTTCAATTCTTTAAATAGCACTGCAATTACAAATGTTTAGGATTGGTCAGACCCCACCTCTGGCAGCTGAATATTAACCACAGTACAGTAACTTTACTGTACTGTGATATTAACCAAAGCCCTGTTCATACCAAGGAGGTTCTATTAGCTCCATAGAAGCTCCTTGGTTCATACTGCGCCTCACAACGTGCGTGTCCAAGCACAAGCACGGCCACACTTGGGAACTTTTCCCATCTTGGCGTTTCGACGACGGTATGCGAATTAAAAAGAAAAAACTCTTGAAAGAAAATAACGGATTTCTTACGTTATTATGCCATCAGCTATCGATAGATTTGGGCTTATAGCCTATTTCAAATAATTTTTTTTCGGGAATTAACTGCAAAACCATATCCTAGTCTACATTAAAGGCCAAAACTACAGATTTAATTTATTTTAAGTCTCTACTGCCGGTAGTTCTCATAATGAAACATTCGAGTGGCGCATTGGAAGTTGCCCAAGGGCCTGTGATTTGTGATACCTGGGGCGTGTTGCAATCAGGCCTTCGGTATCACCTGTGCTACACCGGCCTCCAATGTGAAACAGGTTGGGTAACACTATCGACGACCCTCGTAAATTTTGGGTGACTCTTAAAAAAAGTCTTTTACTCATTAAAGTTAAGTGGCCATGACTGGTTCTGCTAATATCCTACAAAACATTACACCCATTTTTTCCGTGTTTCATTGTTAGAAGAAAACCTTAAATATCTCTCTTATTAACTAGTGGTTTACAAAAAGAATGGACGTCAGTTTCGTTTTTAGCACGCCTTATTTATGCTAGAAAACACTTTCTTGTCCTATTTACCTTACTGGGCAATTTTACGAAGTTTTACCTCGGTGGCTCGGTAGGGACTGCGTAGCCTAGTCGAGTGATGTTCCTTTCATTAAACGGCGCAATTGTTTGATTTTGTGTACAGTATTGTTTACAAATTTATGCTTTAGATTGCCAAAAAAAAAAGTTATTTTTGTAGTGATTTAATGTTTTCTGTGCAAAGTTTGGTAGCCTAACTTTTATTTTTGCCCCCCCCCCTCCCACTTGAAACCCAGGCATTTGAGACTATAGGCCCTATTCCTATAGATAGGCCTATTTATTCACTTAGGCCTTACACGAATTTATAGGCTACAACCGTCGGAAATGCTTAGTTTTTGAGATATTGATTTGTTAAATTCAGGATTATATCACTAAGTGGCACTACTTCAGTGCAGCTGATACTTCATTTTCCATTCTATTCAGACTGCCTGATTATATTTACAGACAATTGTTATTGTATAACCAAGCCTACTAAAGCCTAACAAACTAGGTAGCCTACCAGAACCTAACTAAATGGAACCTAATCTAACGAACCCTAACGTGATCTTATCCAACCTAACCTATTTAAACCTACCTGAGCTTGTGAAATCCTTGCAATACTAAGAAAAAGCACCTAGAATTACAAATCAGTAGCAATGTCAAAAGCTACCTACTACTCATTTCTGATGGCAGTAGGTACCTAACTTAGAAATTTGTGTTAAGACATCAGCGCATCAATTTCTATCAACTAGCCTAGAATAATGTGTGTAAGATCGTGTGGGGACAATAATAAATATTACCTCAATTTTATCAGAAAATTCCCTCATCCTTATATAATAAAACTCTAACTCTTCGTGTATTTATTTATTTTGTGTCCGCTTTGGAGGAAATAGGCAAAAAATAAGCCAGTTTGCAGATTTTGTACATCGATGACCAGGTTGCAGAAGATGTCAACGGCTGATCAATATCCCTTATCTGAAGACCCTTATTGCTTGAAACACTTATTACCTCTGCCAAGAAGGCTATGTTTTCATCTTGTGTCTGTCTGACTGTTTGTTTGTGTCTGTCACCAAGATAACTCAAAAAGATATGAACCGATTTGCCGCACTCCCGAGGGCGGCAAACTGCTCGCCAAGATCTTGGCGAGAAGTGCCACACTATGAAATGAGGCTCCACAGGTCGCGGCGCTCATAGGCGCCCACCCGCACTCCCGAGGGCGGCAAACTGCTCGCCAAGATCTTGGCGAGAAGTGCCATACTATGAAATGAGGCCGATTTGGACAAAATTTGGATTGTTGGGTATGTTAGGAGGAACTGTTGATTAACTGTTGGTGAAGCTATGTCCATCCATTTGTTTGTCTGGCTCATTTTTCTCAATGCCATAACTCAAAAAGTTATTGATGGATTTTTAAGAAATTAACATGAGTGGCTAGGTATATGGCAAAAAGTAAATAGGCTAATGTTTGGTTAGTAAGGTTAGATTTGGTAGGATAATGTTGGGTTAAGTAAGGTTNTAGGTTAGGCAAGGTTAGGTTCTTTTTAGTTTTAGGTTGTTAGCAAGCCTGTCATGACATTGGCTATTTTCTCCCATGGGAAAACAATGGGGACTTCAAAGTCTAATGTCTGAAAAAGTAAGCATTTGCAATGAAAATGTCATTATTGTAAATTGTCTTAAATTGGGTAAATTTTTACAAAAGTTCTAGGTACCTATATGGTGCCCAGCTAATTCACCACTAGAAATTGATAGGGCTGGTAGTCTATTACAGAAGTTCAGTGATAGCCCTACCCATATAGGGTAATGTCTCAATTACCGAATGCCTATCTATTACCGAATATAGGTAGGAATCTTATTGCGTTTGGTAATAGAAAGGTATTCGGTAATTGAGACATTACCCTATGGGCCTATAGGCTGTCAGTCGGAAATTCATAGTTTTTGAGATAGGCTATATGACTTTATAGTTTCTATTGTTTTCTATGGGAGAAAATAGCTAGCCTAGCCAGTTTCATCATAGGCTTGCTAGTGATCCCATAGGAACCTTATTACCCCAACATAACTCAATCTAAACCAACCCAACCCTACCTAACTCATCCTAACTCAACCTAACCCATCCTAACTCAACCTAACCCAACCCAATGTAATCTAACCTAACCCAACCTAACCCAACTTATTCTTATCCAACCTAACCTAACTCAAACTAACCTAATCAAACCTAACTTGAAGGTTAGGTTGGATTAGGTTAGGTTGAGTTGAATTGGATTAGATTGTATTAGGCTAGGTTGGATAAGGTTAAGTTGGGGGAATTCTTTAGCCTACTTTTAGTTAGACGAGCCACTATATTTTCTTTATTTATGGCCAGATTGTTATGAAACTTGCACAGGATACGTAAAATTGAATTTTAAGAACATTTTATTCATGCAATTTTATTTTCGCAATAGTTTTTGAGATATTAGACTTTAAAGTTCCCATTGTTTTTCTATGGGAGAAAATAGCAGATGTCATCACAGGCTTGCAAGTGACCTAAAAGGAACCTTACCATACCTAACCTTGCCCAACCTAACCTTACTTAACCTAACCTTACTTAACCTAACCCTACTTAACCTAACCTAATCTTACCCAGCTTAATCTTACCCAGCCTAATCTTATCTAGCCTAATCTTACCTAGCTTAATCTTACCTAACCTAACCTAATCTTACCTAACATAACCTAAACTTATCTAATCCAACCCTAATTTCTCTAGTATGGGATTGCTCGGTATTTTCTCCCACAGCTAAACAATGAGAACTTCAAAGCCATATATCTCGAAAACTAAGCATTTGCAACGAAAACGTTGTTCCTGTAAATTGTCTTAAATTTGGTAAATTTTTACAAAAGTCCAATATGGTGCCCAGCTAATTCACTACTAGAAATTGATAATAGTCTATTAGAGAAGTTCAGTGATACCCATATATTTCAGTCGGAAATGCATTGTTTTTGAGATATATGACTTTGAAGTTTCTATTGTTTTTCTATGGGAGAAAATAGCCGGTGTCATCATAGGCTTGCTAGCGATCCCATAGAAACTTTATTAACCCAATATAACCTAACCTAGCCCAACCTAACCCAACCTAACCTAACCTAAACCAACTTAACCTTACCCAACCTAACCTTATCCAACTTAACCTAATACAACCTAATCTTTAAGTTAGGTTTGATTAGGTTAGTTTGAGTTAGGTTGGATAAGATTAGGTAGGGTTAGGTTAGGTTAGGTTGGATAAGATTAGGTGGGGTTAGGTTAGGTTAGGTTAGGTTGGGTAAGGTTAGGTTAGGTTGGGTAAGGTTAGGTTAGGTTGGGTAAGGTTAGGTTAGGTTGGGTAAGGTTAGCTTGGGTTACATTAGGTTAGGTTACATTAGGTTAGGTTAGGTTAGGTATGGTTATCTTGCGTTGGGTATGGTTAGCTTGCGTTGGGTTAGGTTGGGTTGGGTTACGTTGGGTTGGGTTACGTTGGGTTGGGTTACGTTGGGCTAGGTTGGGTTGGGTTAGGTTGAGTAAGGAAAGGTTGGGTTAGGTTGAGTTAGGATGGGTTAGGATGGGTTGGGTTGGGTTAGATTAAGTTATGTTGTGTTAATAAGGTTTCTATGGGATCCCTAGCAAGCCTATGATAAAACCGGCTATTTTCTCCCATAGAAAAACAATAGAAACTTCAAAGTCATATATCTCAAAAACTATGCATTTCCGACTGATATAAATGAGTATCACTGAACTTCTCTAATAGACTACTATCAATTTCTAGTAGTGAATTAGCTGGGCACTATATTGGACTTTTGTAAAAATTTACCTTAAATTTACCCAATTTACATACTGAAAACAATAAAAACATGTGTAAGTGAAAGTACAATAATAGGGTAGAACGGGGTGATTTCGCCGCAGAAGCAAGTTTTTTTATAGTCACAAAAATATGGTGAAGATAATGGCAAATGTTAGTGCAGTTTATTTACATTCAGGGTTTTGGCCATAAGTGTGCACTGTTGATTTTTTTCTAAAAATTTTGTTTTGACCTGTAATGAGGACTTGAAAAAAAGTGGTACGTGTGGCAANTGCTGATGGTTTGAAGACGCTATAAACGTTTTCAGCAGCACGTGGAACGTTTTGATTGTCCGTCTGCAAGCGATTGCTTGGAAAGACCGTAATCTGTTCGACAATTGGGTAATTCCCCTAGTCAGTGTAGCTCTATACAAGCTAAAGTTCATGGGCTTAGCTTGTTTCACCATAGCACTGGGCACCTTAAGGCTTTTAGGGGGGTTCACATGAGAGTCAACGGAACGATTTCTCTCCGCTAATTGTTAGAATGCGTTGTTGGGTGCGTTGAAACAACAGGCAAGTGTATAAAATTCAGAGATCTGATTCATAGAAAATCTAGAAAACATAACCTCCTTGGCGGAGAGCGCATACCTCCGCCATGCAAGGCAACGGTAGCAAAAAATCTAAATTGGCACTAAAACCATAATTTTCTTTGTTTAAACTCAAAAACCTAGGTAATCATTTGTGCCTTTTGATAGTAATAACAGTTTGTTATTATTACCTACAGCCATCAGAAATGCTTAGTTTTTGTGATATTGATTTGTTAAATTCAGGATTATACCACTAGCCAACTTCAATGTAGCTGATACTTCATTTTTCATTCTATTTAGACTGCCTGATTATATTTACAGACAATTGTTATTATATAACCAAGCCTACTGGAGCTTGACAAACTAGGTACCTGAACCTAACTAAATGGAACCTGATCTAAGGGAACCTAATCTAATCATTATTCTAATGGAACCTAGTCTAATGGAACCTAATCTAATGAACCCTAACGTGATCTGATCCAACCTAACCTACCTACCTAGGTATTTAAACCTACCTGAGCTTGTGAAATCCTTGCAATAGCCTACTAAGAAAAACTGCCAAAAATTACAAATCAGTATGTCAAAAGCTACCTACTAATTTCTGATGGCAGTACCTAACCTAGAAATTTGTGTTAAGACATCAGCACATCAATTTCTATTACTAGTAGTCTACTAGAAAAGTTTAGTGATAGCCCTACCCATATATAGGCTATCAGTTGGAAATTCATAGTTTTTGAGATAGGAGGCTATATGACTTTATAGTTTCTATTGTTTTTCTATGGGAGAAAATAGCTAGCCTAGCCAGTTTCATCATAGGCTTGCTAGTGATCCCATAGGAACCTTATTACCCCAACATAACTTAATCTAAACCAATCCAACCCTACCTAACTCATCCTAACTCAACCTAACCCATCCTAACTCAACCTAATCCATCCTAACTCAACCTAACCCAACCCATTGTAATCTAACCTAACCCAAACTAACCTAATCTTGCGTAACTCAAACTAACCTTTCCCAACCTAACCTAACCCAACCTAATCTTATCCAACCTAACCTAACTCAAACTAACCTAATCAAACCTAACTTCAAGGTTAGGTTGGATTAGGTTAAGATGGGTTAGGTTGAGTTGAATTTGATTAGATTGTATTAGGTTGAGTTGGATAAGGTTAAGTTGGGGGAATTCTTTACTTTAGTTAGACGAGCCAGTCTATTTTCTTTATTTATGGCCAGATTGTTATGAAACTTGCACAGTATACGTAAAATTGAATTTTAAGAACATTTTATTCATGCAATTTTATTTTCGCAATAGTTTTTGAGATATTAGACTTTGAAGTTCCTATTGTTTTTCAATGGGAGAAAATAGCAGATGTCATCACAGGCTTGCGAGTGACCTAAAAGGAACCAAACCTAACCTCACTTAACCTAACCCTACTTAACCTAACCTAATCTTACCCAGCTTAATCTTACCCAGCCTTATCTTATCTAGCCTAATCTTACCTAGCCTAATCTTACCTAACGTAACCTAAACTTATCTAATCCAACCCTAATTTCTCTTGTATGGGATTGCTCGGTATTTTCTCCCATAGCTAAACAATGAGAACTTCAAAGCCATATATCTCGAAAACTAAGCATTTGCAACGAAAACGTTATTCATGTAAATTGTCTTAAATTTACCCAATTTACATAGTGAACACAATAATAACATGTGTAAGTGAAAGTAAAATAATACCTAAAGTTTAGTCTCAACATTACTTAAAAACTATTGCAAAAATAAAAAAATTTACATGAATAAAATAATCTTAAAAATCATTTTTATGTATACTGTGCAAGTTTCAAAACAATCTAACCATGAATAAAGAAAATAGTCTGGCTCATCTAGAGTAAAGAATTGTCTAAGTTGGGTTAGGTTGGGTTAGGTTAGGTTGGGTTAGGTTAGGTTGGGTTAGGTTTGGTTTGGTTAGGTTTGGTTTGGTTACATTATATTGGGTTAATAAGGTTTCTATGGGATCGCTAACAAGCCTTTGATGACACCGGCTATTTTCTCCCATAGAAAAACAGTGGAAACTTCAAAGCCCTATTTTTCAAAAACTATGCATTTCTGACTGATAGGTAGGTATATATGGGTATCATTGCACTTCTCTAATAGACTACTATCATTTTCTATTAGTGATTCAGCTGGGCGCCATATTGAACTTTTGTAAAAATTTACCTTAAATTGACCCAATTTACATAGGAACTGAAAGCAACAGAAACCCCAAAAAACATGGTTAATACTTAAGTTTAAGTACGTCAAAAAAAACGTATGTGTTTTTTAGTGTATGTATTTTTCTATGCCGATTCCAAATCTGAAGTCCATTTTTTTGCTCGCTGCTAGTTTTTGAGATATTTGACTTTGAAGTTCCCATTGATTTCCTATGGGGAAAAATACCTGGCAATGGCAGAGTGTAAGGGAATAGCTTTTAATTAGGTTTTTAATCTAACCTAACCTAATTTTTAGGATTTTTCCCTATTTTTATGGTTTTTCCCCAACCTAACCACCATTTGATTATCTCCCCTCCACCCAAAAACCCCGGTTTCCCAAGGGTCCCCCCTTGTTGTAAGCTATTATTATGGATTTTTCCCTATTTTTAGAGTTTTTCCCTATTTTCTGGGTTTTTCCCCTATAACTCAAAAACTAGGGGCTACCAAAAAAACTGACTTCAGATTTGGAATCAGCATCGAAAAATACACTAAAAAAACATAAGTTTTTTTGAACGTAATTAAACTCAAGTAAAACCAAAACATGTGTAAGTCAAAGTAAAAATTTACCAGTCCCGCAAGATTCGGTTCTAAGGCCTCTGCTATTCCTGCTCTATGTTGACCTGCTGATATCTCGATTGTCATGTTCTGTGAAGGTTCTTGCAGATGACTTCAAGCTGTACTTGTCATATACTGGGTCCTTCCTGGAGGGGCAGACTTTGCTCCAGGCTGACCTTGATATTCTGGCTAATGTTGTTAAGTCGTGGAATTTCTGAGAAGAGTGTAGTTATAAGGTTTTGCTGTGCCCGCCACATGGAGGATTATTACCTGCACCGATATACTGTGGGAGACACTATTCTTGACCTTGTTGAGTCTCATTGTGATTTAGGTGTGTTATTGGACTGTAATTTGAAGTTTCATGTGTATATAAATTATTTGGTCAATAAGGCAGCTGGACTGGCTGGAAGCTTCTTGCACCCCACTCTGCGTAGGTCACCAGAGTTTATGGTGGCCCTTTTTGTGGCCCATATCAGACCTCTCCTCGATTATTTTTCTGTGGTTTGTACCCCAGGCTATGTGGGGGACCTCCAACTTTTGGAGTCTGTCCAGCGTAGGTAGTTGGATGCAACATGTTGCTTAGCTTGAGGAACCTGAGTAGCTATGGTGAGAGGTTAAGGTGGCTCAACCTGTTCTCAGTGAGAGGAAGGTTAGTGTGAGCTAATTTGATTAAATGCTGGTAGGTGCTTTTGGGACAGGTGGGTTGTGCTGGGGCTGAGATGCATAGTTTGTTTTCTCTGGCCAACCACTGTGAAGCTCAGGGACATCCTTTGAAGCTGATTCGCTCACACTTTTTTACTGAGGCAGGAGGAGGGTATTTCTATCCAAGTGTGTTCGGCTCTGGAATTCTTTGCTGGAGGAAGTTGTGTTGTCCCAGTCCTTGGATGTATTCAAGCAGCATCCAGCTTGTCACTTGGGGAAGTGTTGTTTGATTATGTGTGATGTCGGTGTGTGTTGGCTTCATTATGGCCAGCTGCAGATTTTTTGGGCTTGTTGGCCGGGCATACCTCAGGAATTTGTTGCTTTGCTGGGTTGTGGTGGTGGAGAGGATGGGGTTCCAGTTGCAGTTTGATGCATGTGTCTTCCCATTAAGAAGTTACCTAACTTACTTGGGCTCCACTTTGGGAACTCCCCCTTAATACCTTTTCATTCTAATTATGTTTGGCTCTCAGCTATGGTGGTACTTGCCTGGTGCCACATGCTGCATGAATGTGGATGGTCTTGCTTTTTGCGGTGGGATTTTTGAGTGTTCTGTGGTGTTGGGGTGCTACTGTGCTGAAGAGTTACTAATAATGCTTGGCTCTCTGTCATATGCCATGGTGGTGTTTGTTTGCCCTTGCTGTTCCTAGGGGACCATCCATGTGAGTGTGTATTGTTTGTTGGTGGGGCTTCCTGATGGCCAACTACGCACTCCTCGGGCTCGTTGATGGTGTAAATGTGTGCGTTCGCTTGCTGGTGCTGGTGGGCGGGATCGTGCATGCCTCCCTAGTCTGGCTGTCCTGCTCTAGGCTTTTGGAGCTGCAGAGGTGAGTTACCTGCCATAAATAACTATAGCTATTCCACCAGTTCTAATGTAACTCAATAGCTATAAGATATTTGAACACCTAGGTACACTACTTAGAGTAAGGCTAGGTTAAGTTAGGTGAGGATATGTAGCCTATCTATGATAAGGTATGGATACTGAGATGGTTTTCATTTTGTTTATACCCATACCAACTATTGATGTGAAATGCTCCATGTCCTTTGCCACACAGTAGGCTATTGAAATGCAACCCAGGTAGGTACATTTCTGAATGATTTCTATGAGTCTCGGTACATTTGACTATTTGCTAGCTAGTACAATGGGCATGAACTTATTTACCTAGTTAGATGTTTCATAGCAGCAACAAACTCAAACAGTGATTTACTTCCACAGCATATTTTTATGATTTACTTAAACTCAAACAATGAAATTCCTTGTAGCCTAATGTTTCTCTCAGTATAGGTGGCTTTACTCGTATAGGTAGCTAATTGTTTTTCGTGTTCCTATTGAATCAAGAGGAGTTTATAGTATCTAGATTTCCCAGAATGGCTGTTTCACAACATGTGGCTAAAGCATCTTCCATTTCTGAGACTGGTAATTCAACGGTAAGTATTGTTGGTGTCCATACAAAATTATGTTGTTTGTGTTTACTACATAACTTACAGTTACCTTCCATGCTGTTCGCATTTGCAGTGAATTAGTTTAATTTGATGCTTTCAAGCCACACCTTGTCACTAGGCTTGTGTTGTGCTGCTACCTACCTCTCACCTTTGTGAAATAAGGCTCGAATATGCAATCTCCAGCAGCAGTTTTGAGTGTGGGCCCTTTAGATTTTCCAATACAATTGCTTACCTACCGAGTCACAAATATTTGGGTCATTCCATATGAACTCAACCAGAGGTCCCATAGTGACTGACAAGGATTTGGCAAAAAAAAAAAATAATAAAAATAATTGTGATAGTACCTTACTGTGTACATAATGAACATGAAGTTATGAACAATGTATATTTTGTCAAAATTCTAAAGGGATTTTGTGCTCTGGCTCTTCAAAATGTGGTAGGTATATATTCCATTTTTTACTCTCGAGAATTGCACAAGTTTAAAAACAGCCATATTTGTATGCAATATCTTGGGAATAAAATGAGTTGTGAGCTTGAATAGTGTTATATGTATTATGTAATTAGCACCAAGGATTTCAGGATCTGTCACAGGAAAAGTTCTGTCTTTTCTCGTTTTTCAGGTAGGCTATATGCATTCAAATTTGTGGTTTTCTTTTGTTTTGTGTGGAAATGGAAAATTCAATTTTTAAGTTGCAACAAAATGAATCACAACTGTTTAGGCTATTGGGGCCAGATTCCTTCTATTTAGGCACATGACTAGAGAAAGTTTTTAGACAGTAGCCTATTGAAATCATAAAGTAGGAGTAAAGGGAGTACAAAAAATTGCTCAAATTGAAAAAGATGCAGCTTTAGACCAATTTTTGAATCAAAATTGTTGCGTAGTCACTTACCCAGGACAACGTCATTTTTCCTACATAATTACCTCCACCACGGAGGTTATGTTTGTCTGTCTGTCTCTTTGTCACCAAGATAGGCATAACTCAAAAAAGTTATGAACCGATTTGGACGAAATTTGCAGGGATTGTTAGGCATGTCAAGAGGAACAGGTACAGATGATTAACTTTCAGTGAAGATTCGTCCATCCATTTGTTTGTCTGCCTCATTTTTCTCAATGCCATAACTCAAAAAGTGATGGACGGATTTTTATGAAGTTCACATAAGTTGTTTGGTGCCTATATAAAAAGAGTAAATGACTTAATTATGGTAATGATCTGTTTGTTCATTTGTTTGTCACTGATTTTAATTTTATGCTTGTTAGCACAATAAATAAAAAAATAATGAATGGATCTTTATGAAATTTGTCGGGGTTGTTAGTAATGTTAATGTTAAGACATAAATGATTGGATTTTGGTGTTGATTGGTTCATTTGTTAGTATGTTTGACTCATGTTTGTTAAACGTTTGTTAGCAGCATAACTCAAAAAGTTATGAATGGATCTTCAAGAAAGTTGCACAAACTGTTATTACTATCAACAGGCACAAATTATTAGATTTTGGGGTTGCTACAATAAAAATCATGATTTCAAAGCCAATTTGAATTTTTTACTACCATTGCCTCGCTTGGCGGAGGTAGGTATGTACTCTCAGAGTGCTCTAGTTGTACGCATGAGATTATCATTCGGTCACAAAATCAGATTATTATTGTTAAAACTTCACACTCTGGCCACCACTGACAGGTAGCTAGTAGTTGCAACCCAAATGAAGCATTTTGCAATACTGGTAAGCTTGAAATGCTGCTGAAGAAAATCCAACAAAAGCCATTAACAGCGTGATTTCAATGCCTACAGGCCAACACGACCAAACCTTAACAGACCAGGGCACAAAGCTTTCTCACCTATTTCAAATGAATATCATATAATGAAATTATATGTTTTTTATCCCAACAATAGCTTGCATTTTAACCATTTTTCTCAGAAATACAAAAACTGTAAGGTATTTCTACACGGAACACATAGCCAAAGTTTGATGGCATCCACTAGTAAGTCAGTTACTCCAAAAATGTGCATAATATTGAATTCATCATCTAAATGAAGGCAACTTCGTTTGAACTGATGCAGTGTGATGGTCAACCAGCTTATAAAACCATGCGCTTTGCCCCTGAAGCGCTGGTGCAGACACAATGCATATGATCATTATGATGTTCTGAAATGGAACCCAATAGTTGGGTATTATGATGAGCAGAAGAAGGCAATGAGAGAAGTCCTCTTGGAATGGTTCATGAAGTTGACAAATACATCACAATTTTCATCTGACCTGTCAGGGATGCAGCCCACAAAGTAATCCTTATCCTAAATGCACATAACAGTCCTAACATACTTTCCCGGTTGTAATTCAGCATCATTCTCAACAACTTGCTGCTCTTTGCCTACATAAAAATGATCATCAGTGGAGATCCTTTTCAGTATTAGCTAAATGAGGCTGTTGAACTTGGGATGAATAAATAGTGGGACCTTGTTCCTGTCACTTTGCATGCTTTTTCAAATTGTCCTGTCAAGTCAATCTTTCTGATTCGGTTAACATCCACTACTAACACAAAAAATTTGACTCGTGGAATATTCTCACAACACCAGTCATGCATTTGATGGTCAGTAAGGATGTGTTCGATTGTGATGCCTGAAGGCTAGCTGATCCAACCAAGCATTTGACCATTCCATCAATGCCATCACGTTCCATTTCAGAACATCATATGCATTGTGTCTGCACCAGAGCTTCAGGTGCCAAGTGCAAAGTTTTATAAGTTTGCTGATCATGACATTAAATCAGTTCTGTAGCAGCTGCCTACATTTGGGCTATGTACTCAATTTTATATACGTATGTAGGTGCATTTTTGGATTAACTTACTAATTAAGGATGCCAGCAAATATATACAGTAGCTATCTATATGTGTTCAGAGTAGAAATACCTCATATTTTTTTAGATGAAGCGTGAGCTCACCAGTCACCACACGATCTACGCCACTACCATTGCCAAGCTAAAATTACATCCACATTTATAGCTAGACTAAGCTGCTGAGCTTGAGTCATATACGTATAGGCCTAGTGCCCTTACATAGGTACGCCTACCTATCTAGCTGCCCAAGCTCATCACCTTGTTTACTTAATGATTCACTCATCATTCTGTATGTCCTTTCTTTTTCCTCTCTTGAAACACTTTTGCAACTGCTAGTTAGACTCTAGCTAGCATGCCTCGCGCAGCTATAGTATAGACAACCGTATTGACCATAGGGCTAGGAAAGTCAGATTTGCTCATCCTATGTTGTGGAAGAGCAGTGCCACCCCATATTTCAGAAAGTGTGCATTGTCGCCAATTATTTGGCGACTTTTCATGATTAGAAATGACCATCTGTGTCTCTTTGGCGACTCTAGGAGAGGGGCTTTGCGCAAATATGTCTTT
>LQNS02000226.1:10120991-10132442 GCA_001587735.2 Parhyale hawaiensis
GGACATCACAAGCGTTGTTGCTGCATTCTGTAAACCTTGAAAGAAATAATATTAGCATCTTTTTCGAATTTCTTGCGGGAGCATGCTGCTATCTGAAAGTGAGAGTGTACAGCCACTGGTGTGACATGCTACTTGCGTGGCACCACACTGTATCCGCTATCGGTGAGCAAGACAGTGCTGCTGTCAAATTCCTTGAATACTAACGCCATCAATGGCGAATGAATAGATCGCTGTTATATCGTCCTTGTATCAAATACGGCGGGAAAACCCTGATGATGATGGTAATAATAATGCTGCTGTCAATGCTTCTGCTACTACCTACTGCATATTATAAATTTAGATCATAATCTTTTGCTTCAACGAGCTGAATGTAGTAGCTATCACTTTTATTTTTTATTTCTAGCCTTGTTGCTGTCTTTTAGTAATCATTTCAAAAGTTCTTTTTAAATAAAAATTTACGAATGCACGCCATTCAAACAGAGAGGAGTGTGTGTTGCCACAGTAGGTACCTTGATCCATGCTTGCTATAGTGGGTGACTAACAGTGCCATAGCAGCTGCTGTGATACTGCCTGTTGTAGGTCCAAAAGCTCACATTCGCGGAAATGTTATCATTTAATTTTGTAAAGTATTTAGGTTTATCAGGATATTTGGCTAAAATTAGCAAATGTATTGGAATTTTATTGATATTCATAAGAAATTAGGAAAAGTCACTGAAGTTTGGGCCCTGAAAATCACAAAGTAGAACAGTGAACAAAAAATGGTGGGACGGTACAATTTTGTCTCACCTCGGAGCAGATAGAGTTAAGCTATGAGAGCGTTTGAAACGGATAATTGTTGTTTTCATTCACTGATGGTTGTAGCACTGTAACTGTGACCATTCACTGGTAGTTATAACGGTGACCATTCACTGATAGGTATAGCAGTGTCCATTCACTGATAATTGCAGCAGTGAGTGACTATTCAATGTAAAATATAGCAATGCCCGTTAACAGTACTAGCTAGTTGGGTATATAATAATTCACATCATTACTGATAGTTGCAGCAGTGAATACGGTATTCACAGATTAATAGGTAGCAATAACTATGCCCATTTTCACTATGGTATTAGCTATATAATAATTCTTATCGTTTTTATCAGTACTATATAATATTTCACGTCGTGTTTTTATTTATTTATAACTATATTTATATCTTTCCTGTCACGCTCTATGGGAATAAGATGGGAGAAAATTCAGATTTCAAAATGTAAAAAAAGTGGGGTACCTTGCAATCTTTTTCTTCAGTATTAGATAGGGGAAAAATGAGGAAGCCCTAAAGACGTCGGGGGATTTGGTGAACTGTTAATTTTTTTGCTGTCATTTATAATGACGGCACGGGCCACTAGCTAATTTATAAATATCTTGATATGTTTCCTGTCACACTCTCTAGGAATAAAATAGCAAGAGATTGGACTGTTGACTGTTAAAGACATCACAGTAGCTATATCAAGGGGGGAGACCGCACATGGGAAATCCAGCTCAGGGATCTGAACTTGCCAGCATGACTGTGTTTGGGCATGTTCAAAGGTGCCACGGGAAATGTCAGTTTTGCAAGTAGAATGCAGAATTATCATTTGAGAAGCCGCGGAGAAGTAAAGAGTGTAAAAGTCAGTGGGGTTTTCATGAAGTAGCTACTAATTTTTGCCGTAATTTGTAATGACAGCTGGGTCAGTAGTATGATAAATATCCCATCAGCAGCATAAGATGAGCCATAGGCTAAGAATTAGGTTATATAATTAAGTTCACTCATCCGAAGTAGCTAGTTGGGAGCAGCGGCCCCTGGAGGACCCTGTAGCGGCTGTAGGTTACCTTAGCTATAAGCAAGGTCTCTGGGACGTCTTTCTTGTCCACTTTGCTTCCTTCCGATTTCATACTGCGAATGATCTTATTATTCCTCTGTTCTTTCTTTTTTCCCCCGACTTGTCAACTGTTAATATGCTCGGTAATCCTGCGGGCGTACACTTTCGTGCATGGGGCACTATGGGATCCACGTTCCTATCGAAATACTGTATACATATAGCTATCTACTTTGTTCCTCCCTGGTAGATTGCCATTGTAGTGGCAGTGGAGGCTTAAACTATTCAATGTATTATTTAAATGATAAATAGGGTGATATCTATTCTTTTATACATATAGTGATGATTATTCACAATCATTAGAAAGAATGCTACTATGTTGCACCATTATTTGCTCAAAGTTAGGTGCGGGTAATATGTAAAAAGGACATTTTAATAATATTTTCTTTTTCTAGAAGTAGTGTTAGCAATTTTTTTGCTTTTTTTGAGTACGGTAATTTGTTACTAAGGCAATGTTTTCCTGTTTACCAACTTCTTGCTCTGCAGAAAGCGTTTGGAGACCAGTGCTGTGAGGGCCTCAATCTGAAGTTGCTGGTGAAAAACAAGAACTGCCCCGTTGTGGCTCCTCTCATTCAATGGATAACTGGTGCATTTGATGCTATACAGCATAAATATGTAAGTTAATATCTGCTCGCAGTAGCAGGATGTTAGAGCGCTTCGCTGTCGAGCGCCAGTATATACCTGAGAGTTGCATCGCCTCCAGACAGGAGAAATCTTGTGCCCCGCTTGCTCAATCAGCAATTGTGTTGTTCACATGTCGGTGAGATTGTGTTGACCCTAACCCCAAGTGGTGACGGTTGACGGGGTCGTAGGTGTTCCATATGCTTTCCGTCTTTTACGCCATAGCTCTGACAATGTGTAGTTGATAACAGCCCTGTGTACCTCTGAGGCCAACGTTTATATGTCTGTAGCACAAGTCAGCACAGGCGGATCTTTCAGTTGAGTGTGTGCAGTCAAGTTGACTTAACCATGGCTTGTTGCTGACAGTGAAGGTACTACGTAATTTCGTAGTGGAGGTTCATCGTTCATACGATGGTCTTTTGATCCATGTTTGTAGTACAAAATAGCTACTCGAGTAATCTTTTGATCCCTGTACGTAGTACAAAGTTCTCGGTGTTTTGATCCCTGTATGTGGTACAAAGTATTCGAATATTCTTTTGATCCCTGCACGTAGTACAAAGTAGCTACTCATATAACTAGTCTTTTAATCCCTGTACGTAGTACAAAGTTCTTGGTGTTTTGATCCCTGTATGTGGTACAAAGTATTCGAATATTCTTTTGATCCCTGCACGTAGCACAAAGCGTTCGAAGTTTTATGGTGCCCAGGTAGACACAACTGCGTGTCTTTAGGCCTAAGATTCGCCCAAATGATTGTTGTCATATCAGCTGACTTGTAACAAGTGTCACTAGTGAAATATTGGCCAATCTCGCTAACTTTGGGAGTTATTCAGGAGTCCAAAATCGATGCACTTTTCTTTGTCAACCATAAAGTATCCACCTAACAAAACTGTCGAATGATTGACCGAGGTACTCTCGCCGGAACTAAAAACCTCACGTGAACACTGTGATGAAACTTTTCTGTATTGTTATGAAGAAGCATATCGCTATTGATATGTTCTTAAACTTTGTGTAATCTACGTGTAAAGAGAAAATAATTTGAACTTCATATAGCTATTCGTTGTTATGGATAACAGGGGATGCTGCAGTCCCTGAGTTTCTGTACTCTTGCACCAACTATCTATTGCCCTACTCCTCTACATGGCTACCGATGTCTCAACTACACATGCCGTGAAACTGATAACTAATTATTCCTACGGCATCTAGGCCTAATGCCTACCTATGTTACAACTCTGAACTGGTTATATATTGCAGGTCTCTATTATTCGTGCAACGCGATAGAGATAATCGAATCTGTCTAGCTTCACCCAGTCCGGAAGTTCTGCCAGTTTCGCCTGAGGCTGTTGTCGTCCCATATAACAAAAGCCCAGGGATTAAAGTATAGCACAAATTAAAGCTAAGCAGGTTAGATTATCTTCATTAAACGGCACCAATAGAAGACACCTTGCATTTCTTCCCCCAGTGGTCATAAGATGATAGGGGACCTGGTCAGTTAAGTCGTCTCTCCTGTGTTACGGAGAGCAGCGCCCTTGAGGGGACCCTATAGGTCACCTCTGCCTTAGCTATGTCTTCGGGACTTCTTTCCTCCGTGCTTACTCAGTTTCTTTCTGGTTTTATTATCCTACTGATGATGCTTTCCTCCGGTTTTACTCTTGTTGGCTTACTCGCTGTACCCATGCGGTGTGGTCCTATATGAGAAAACCCTTGTACATGGGTTCCTCATTTATCTTGGCTTACTTTTGTCTCTTCTTTTTGCTCTCTAAAAACACATGACTTGTGATGGATCGGTGGTTTAAGCTTTTGTAGCTAATAATATAACGTAACCTTACATATCCTCAGCTGCGGGAGCTCACCCTGGCTGTGTCGGAGACGGGAGACCCTGACGCTGCCGTGCTGGAGACCTACACCTACTGCATTGCTTACGGCCCTGACGGTTCCGCCTCGCTAGATACCCTGACTTCCTCTGGTGTCAGGTAATTTTTTATAAGATATCCGAAGGAGCATAGAAGACGTCATAGGGAAAGAATAGGTATATAGTTGCTACGCTTGTCTTAAGTGTCGAATTTTGTGCGGCGTACGCCAAATGTGCTTTCGATGGTGGTTTTTGGCTCATAATCTAACAAAGGAGGAGGCCATTTCTGATCGTTTCATTTTCGAGGTCACTCATCTCTTAACGATCACCACAGCTCAATCTTTCATTGAAGTCTATTGCTTGACAGGAGTCCTTGTTGATCTTCGTTCTTCACATTCTTAGACTAGATCGCTTAGACTTCATGACTTTGTTTTTATTGGTAATTATAATGAAATTTGCTTAATAGGCCTACTCATGCAGACACCACAATATTGAAATGCTATATATTACCACTAGAGAACGTATCTTACATCTAGGTTACATACCAAGGAAATTAGTATTGAGTGCGCTAGTTCCCGTGCTTACTTTGTTGTTGAACAGCTAATAGCTAATGTAATAGCTGACCGCCAATAGATAATAGGAATTAAACCGCGTCACGTTTTAGGTGCTCTCGAAATAACGTTCTAGGGTTATTGTTTTATTTTCACGCATCTTTAATTGTAATTTCCATCTTCATCCACATTGAGCACAGCGTTGATGTTGTAACTTCTATGTAACATTGCTCATCTGCTAGGCTCCTTTCATTATCAAGTTGTGCATTCGTTCGACTGACCAGTTGCGTTTAGCAGTGGAAGTGAACCTCTGTGGAGAAACAAATACTTCCTTACGATGTAAAAACCCTAAAGTATTGGTCTCAAATTCAGAAATGCTACGTAAAATGGGGGACGCAAATATCATCAGCGTTTGACATGACAAATGGTATACGACAAGGAAGCTTACTGCCTCCCATTCTGTTCAATATCTTCGTTGACCGTATCCATACAAAGTTAAATGCAGCTGGAGTAGGCTGCCATATTAACAATAAAGCAGTTAATGCCCTTAGTTACGCTGACGACATGGTCCTAGTCTCTCCTCATGCTACAGGATTGCAAAAGTTGCTTGCAATCTGTGAGAGCCAAGCGAATAATCTGTATTGAGTACAATACGCTAAAACAGTGTGCTTGTATATTAGGACTAGGAGCAGAAACCTGCCTGGATATAAACATTCTGTTTTAAATGGTGTGAAGCTTACGTACGTTAACAGCTTCTCTTACTTGTGTCACAAAATCACTGATGACTTTCGCGATGGCCAGGCTATAGAGAAAGAAACGCAAAAGCTCCATGGAGTAAGTAAGACGTTAATTAGGAAATTCAGTCACTGCTCTGAAGACGTCAAATGCCAGTTATTCCGAACCTATTGTTACCCCCTGTACTGTAAGTCAATTTGGTGTAACTTTAATAAATCCATTGAGCGCTTGTGTGTTGCTTATAACGACATATTCCGCATATTAATGAAAGGGCCTAATAGTGCAAGTCAAATATTTGCTGAGAAGTAGGTACACTGATTGTCTCAAAGTCAGGACTGCGCCTTGAGCCTGAAATGCAGGATTGAAAACTCTAGCAACTCATTATTAAAAGTCATCCACAATGGCCCTGGCTACAATTTATCCAATATGTAGCTACCATACAAAAACATATAAACAAAAAAAAAGTTTTTTGTTTTAACCAAAGATAGCATGGCTTTTTGGTTTAAACCAAAAAAAAAAAAAACATGATTTTGCCAACCAAGAATCTAGCCATAATTGTGCGTGCAAAATGGCAGCCGTTACAAGAAATACATTGGAGGAGATGCGGCATTGATTAAGATTGGGGATAATGTTTCTAAAGGAAATTTCAGAAGATATCGACAAATGAAACCTATACATGCATCGAGATTATGCAAAAATACAGAAATTGACGTTTAAATGAAAGCAATCGAGCCATAATTGTGCAGTTGGCCGCTGTTACAAGCAATATGTGGAGCACGGGTTCCCAATCCTAACCATATATAGCTCGCACTCTCTGGGGGTTCGAAATGATCTTCCGGTGGGTGCCAAACCTCATATAAAATAAGGTTGGAAACTTAAGTTTGTTCACAAATTTTGCCTAAGTTCCATTCTCTGTAAGAGATGAATTATTATTTTTGTAGGGGGTGCAGGAACATCGTAAAAGTTTTCTAGGGGAGCCAGGCGCAGAGAAGATGGGGAACCGCTGTCCTTAAGGACCCTGAGAGTTATGGAACAGCAAAATCTGGTGGCAGACCCAACAAAAATTTCCCCTGCGTTGAGTAGTACGAGAACTAAATGGTTGTTTCTCAAGACAGAGGACGGTCTTCCTGGCAAATTAAGGCACTCACAAGTCACAGATGCTGATTGCCGTTCAATACCGTAACCATCAGGCGACACCACAAAAGGGCATAAAAAACAAAAAGCGTCTGAAAGGTCATCGGTTGTTTCAGCGTCACAACGTGGCCTCTCTTCAGTTTGCTCAAGAGCACCAAACATGGGATATTGAAAAGTTGTCTAAAGTTTTGTTTTCTAACAAAAAAGTTCAATCTGAATGGCGCTGAAGGCTTTCAACAGTACTGGCGTGACAAAGAAATGCCTACTGAAATGTTTTCCAACCGTCACGGCGGTTGAGGTTTCGTTATAGTGTGGGGAGCCTTTTCATGCAGGGGAGCAATGAAGCTTCANTTTCTAACAAAAAGTTCAATCTGAATGGCGCTGAAGGCTTTCAACAGTACTGGCGTGACAAAGAAATGCCTACTGAAATGTTTTCCAACCGTCACGGCGGTTGAGGTTTCGTTATAGTGTGGGGAGCCTTTTCCTGCTGGGGTGAGCCATCGTTTGTGCGGTGATGAATGATTTTTCTAGCAGGTTACTGCAGCAGTGCGCACTGCCCACCAGACTATGACCTTTTTTCAAAAAAATTTAGATCCTGTTTTACGTCATCCAGCATACTTGCCAGACTTAAACCTAAAAGAAAATCTTTTTGAGAATGGATGGCCAAAGATGTTTACGGAAATCGTAAACAATTTATAACAGTAAACGTACGTCGTGATGCTATCTTTAGGAGCTGGGACAACATTCCACCAACCCTCATGGAAACCCTCATTTGATATGCCACGAAGAGTTGTTAAGATTATCAACAAGAATGGAAGCAGTACTTAATGCTCTGCTCAAACTTTGTACACCTCAAAATCCTTGTTGGAATGTTACCTACGATTTATGGTTGGGGTCTTGTAATTTTGATCAAATGAGAAACCCATTACCGGTATTTGACAAAACTGTACGTACATTTCTTAACAAATTGCTACTGCGAGTATATTTCGTCTTTCTCACTTTTTATCTTTGAGAATTACTGATCTTTGGTCGAAGGAGTTTACTTATTACTAAAACGTTATTACTTCCGCCATGGAGGTTACGTTTTCGTCGGGTTTGTCCCTTTGTCTGTCTGTCGCAATGAAAACTCCAAAAGTTATGGACGGATTTTAACGAAATGAACAGGGATTATTAGGAGGAACAGATGATTAACTTTTGGTGAAAATCTGTCTGTCCATTTGTTTGTCTGCCTCATTTTTCTCAATGCCTTAACTCAAAACGTTATGGACGGATTTTTATGAAGTTACATGAGTTGTTAGGTATCTAGACTATATCATAAAGAGTAAATGACCAAATTTTTGTGATCATCTGTTTGTTCGTTTGTATGTTTGTCGCTGTGTTTGATTTTGTTTGTTAGCGCAATAACTCAGGAAGTTTTGAGTGAATCTTTATGAAACTTGCAGGAATTGTTAGTAGTTTTAAAAGCTATGAATGATTAAATTTTGGTGTAGATCGGCTGATTCGTTTCTATGTTTGAGTTGTGTTTGTCATAATGTTTGTTATGCAATAACTCAAAAAGTTTTCATTGGATCTTTATGAAATTTACAGATGTTAATAATGTTAAAAGGTAAAAATGGTTCAATTTTGGTGGAGATCGGCTGATTCTTTTCTATGTTTGAGTTGTATTTGTTATAATTTTTATTATGTAATAACTCGAAAAGTTTTGAATGGATCTTTATGAAATTCATGGAAAGAGTCCAACGCAGAACAACGAAATTGATACCTCAGCTGCGAAGCAAGCCGTATGAATGTCGCCTAAAGGAACTGGTTCTGATCTCTCTCGAGCAAAGACGACTCAGGGGGCAACTAAAAGAAACATTCAAGTATTTGAATGGCTTCAACGACGTTTCTGCAACGGGACTCTTTGAAAGAGACCTAAATGATCGCTTTCGAAACAACGGTCAAAATTTCAAGCACAAAGCTCGAAGAACGACCTTAAGTCAGCAGTTCTTTCCGTATTTCATAGTCAGCATTTGGAATAGACTCCCTTCCGACGGTGTTAGTGCGGAATCAGTCAATGCGTTTAAAAATCGTCTTGACTTACATTGGGAGAGACACCCCCCCACAGCTAAGGATTCCTCCTCCAGGAGTCGCGCACTCTTAACGGTTAAAACCTCCGGGGCATCCTAAATCCGTCTTCTTCTCTCTTACGCTCCAACTACACTGTCTGACATATTTAACTCCGCATATCAGCGGCTATTGATCATAATTTCGTGCATTCGTGATCGTCTCATTTGCTGACTCTTCTCCCTTCTCATCTTTTTNCCCCAGTCGTTTATATCCTACTCACTTAATGGCAATAGCTCTTAGAAGGCCGGGGCGCAAGTTTCGGTGTCTCTTTGAGAATGGGCCTGTTGGTTCGTCTACTGCCGCCTATCTAATCTAAATTTGCAGGAGTTCTTAGTAGTGGTAAAAGCTATAAATGATTAAATTTTGGTGCAGATCGGTTGGTTCGTTTGTATGTTTGACTTATGTTTGTTTTAATGTTTGTTAGCAACATAACTCAAACAGTTATGGAGGGATCTTAAAAAAAAATTCCAAAACTGTTAATACTATTAAACGGCACAAATGATTAGACTTTGGAGTTTATACAAAAGAAATCATGGTTTAAGAGCCAATTTGAAGTTTCCGTTACCGTTGCCTTACTTGGCGGAGGTATGCGCTCTCAGAGCGCTTTTATTTTTCATATATTTTCAAGTGGTCTTGAACTTTTGATCAAGATTTTATAGGCTATAGCTACATTGGATAGCTAGGAAATGTGAACAAGCATGTCCAGAATTGTACTATTTCTCGAGTTTCTAACGAGATAACTCCCAACTGTCCACTAGTATCAATAAACAAACTAATGTTAAATCTTGTCCCATGTGTTAGCTTTAAGAATGTTGCTTGTAGAAATGAATATCTCAGAGTGCTGTGCCCCTAATTTGTTACTGCATCCATATGGAAAAATGAATTTTTCTTTCTTTTAGCGTCGTTCTAGGGTCATTATTTGCTGCTAGTGGCAGTGGTGCTGTATGTTTTCTATCACAATTATAATAGCTTTTAGCAATGTCGCTCAAACCAGCAGTTATGCAGCTAAGTAGACGTAGCTGTGTCAGTCCTCACTGATTTCTGCTCTTACAGAATCGTGAACACAGCCACTAACTGGGTCGTGTGACTATGACTTTAGAGACATTGTATATGTTGCAGGATCGCCAGCGCCACCAGCGGCGCCCGTGGCACCGACTACAAGAAAGACCTCAGGCGGTCTACCATGAAGATGCTGCGGTCAATCATTATAGCTACGCAATCGCTCGATTTGCTGCCCCAAAATATATTTCTGTCGATGCGCCTGCTATATTACGATGATGGTAGGTATCACTGGTCCCATTAGTTCAATAAGTTTGCTATTAATTTACTAATCTACTAAGGATGACATGTTCTCAATGTCGCTTTCGAAATGTAATAATGTAAAAAAAATAAAGATATTACGTTTGGAATTGATGGCAAAATGTCGTGACCATCACTTGATTTCTACGGTGGTCCATTGAGCATTAAATGCTGTATCTCGCGAGGTTGGCGCCGCTAAGGCACGGATGTAATCTACGTTCAAAAACAATTTTGTTCACGAAGCTCCTTCTTTTTGTTGCTCTGCAATGATGCTTGAGAACGACTGCTCTATGAACGCGTTGGTATCAATGAGAAAATATAATGGAAGTAAGAAAATATGGGCAACGGATGCAAGAAGATAATTGTTGACGTACAAATTTTACTCTATAAATTTGAACTATAAAAATATTTACCTATAAATAGGTACTTGAACTTGGCCTCAAAAGCACACACAGACGCGTTGAAAACTATACTTACATCCTCGCTGATACTCTGGAGGCTGCATTAAAGCATGGATTCGAGCACGCTACCCGTTAGGTACTTCCTCAGTGGTTTCTATGGTCACGGTATGTACGGGATCAAGAGACTTTATAAGCGCATTAGGTACCCAAACTTGAGAATTATTTATATCATTGTTGTTATTATTATATATAAAACGCTGTATGATGCGGGTGCCGTCAGCTCACTCTTAATTTTATCGTTGCAACGTCTGGCGTTAGAAATGAAGACGTCAGAACCACCCAGTAGAAATCCTGCTAAAAGAGACCAGTTGGTTTTTTGATGAAGTACAGAGAAGTTGATACAGCACTAACCTTATACCCAGCAAGACGCGTTGATGGTTACTACCTTAATGCTATTGCTATGAGAGAGTTCGTCAGGCGCCCTGTGAAGGGCTCCTGAGTTCTGTGGTACCGTATCTCTTGTGTATGAAATTAAGCTATCAAAATTCGCTCTGTCGAAATTGATGATGCTCATATCAAGGTGAAAGAGTCGGATCCGCACAAAAATATCCGACTTCGACGCTGAAGCGCTGCTGAAATGCTTGCATTTTCGTGTGAGGTTGTAGCTAATGTATGTCAGGCTACTGACTCGTTAAGTGCCTGGTTGTAAAGTGTTGTCAATCAGTCGTCGAGATCTGTAGCAATTGAGCCATACTCCTCGACTAAGCTTTCCGTGCTCTTCGTCCACGCGTCGGGAACTGGGACTGATAACTCCTTCAGATTTCATCTTCGCGCCAGGGGTTGTGTGTTATTATGGA
>LQNS02000226.1:10165984-10176402 GCA_001587735.2 Parhyale hawaiensis
GCTAGTATGGCGCAGGGTGAGCTGGTTGTGTTCGGTGGTGGGGCTTGTTGTGTCTAGTGTGGCGCAGGGTGAGCTGGTTGTGTTCGGTGGTGAGGCTTGTTGTGTCTAGTGTGGCACATGGTGAGCTGGTTGTGTTCGGTGGTGGGGCTCGTTGTGTCTAGTGTGGCGCAGGGTGAGCTGGTTGTGTTCGGTGGTGGGGCTTGTTGTGGCGCAGGGTGAGCTGGTTGTGTTCGGTGGTGGGGCTCGTTGTGTCTAGTGTGGCGCAGGGTGAGCTGGTTGTGTTCGGTGGTGGGGCTTGTTGTGTCTAGTGTGGCCTCCTGCCAGCCTGTTAAGTCGTAGGTTGCTGATGTTGAGACAGAGACCAGCACCGTGGTTCAGTATGCCTGAGTTGCTCTGTGCTAATGGGTATAATTTTTTTAACCAAAAGCTATCTGTAGACTTAGGTGCAGTCAGTAGCAGCTCATCTTCGTTTTGTTTTGTTCAGATTCTGTAGCTTCTGGTAATACATCGCATACTATGGGCCCTGGCTAAATTAGTAATGCTCTTATTGATAGAGCTCGGCCCAACGGCTGCGATATTTTAGTTTTCCTTCGGTCTGCAGCGACGAAAGTAAAGGTAGAGTCTACTCAGACTGCACCCTCCACTNGTTCAGATTCTGTAGCTGCTGGTAATACATCGCATACTATGGGCCCTGGCTAAATTAGTAATGCTCTTATTGATAGAGCTCGGCCCAACGGCTGCGATATTTTAGTTTTCCTTCGGTCTGCAGCGACGAAAGTAAAGGTAGAGTCAACTCAGACTGCACCCTTCACTGGAAAACCCACATGCACTGGTTCGTACGGCAGATATAGGCCAACTGGCCCCAGAATAGTAAGTACAGCTGCAGCCGACTACGAATCGCCAAGAACTATAGCGCATTTAGCGGAAAGTTCAACGACCCTCCACCCCCTCTACCGTAACATAAGTATCCCACGATAGCTATGCATACCAAGCAGGTTTCGCTGATTCAGCGCGCGGAGCGCCATGACGACGATCGGTTTTCTGGCCTGGAAATCGTTCCCGGGACCCTCAGCACAATTCTGCATCACGCAGGGTTCGTTGCTACTGTGAAGACTTTACCTCAGGAGTCAAGAAAGCCTCTGGAATAAAGATGGACTCATTTTGCTTTACCTTCATATATATTTCTGTAATATCACCTTCCTAAAAGCATATATATGTTGGTCACATTTGAGCTATGGCCATGATTGTAAGCTCTTAACCACGAGTCTCTGTCCAGGGTGACAGTGAGGCGCGGTCACACCTCGTGATGCCGTGTGCTCTTATTCGATGAGGGTTGCATCCGTATAAGATGATCTGTAATTCACTATTGTCCAGTCCAGTCTTTCTGACCCATTAGTTGCTAGCTTTACGATTAGCGACCCTTTCCGTTATTGCACTAGTCAAATCACTTTTTTTTTTCAGTCTGCCTAAAATTTTCATCACTATTATGGTAAGATTTTTTTTTAACTAAAAGGGTACAGGTGTTAGCTGGAGACAATATTGTTTGGTTACATAGTTACGTTCGCCCATCCTATGTTACGGGGAGGAGCGCTCAAGAGGGATTGTGTTAGTTACCTTAGCCATTAGCTAGGCCTTCGGGACGTCTGTCTTTCGTCTCCACTTTGCTTCCTTCCACTTTCATACTCCCACTGATGACACTTTAATCTGTTCTTCCTCTTTCTTTCCTCGACTTGCTGTTCCCATGCTCTCGTTGACCCTGTGTTGGAACACTCTCGTGCATCGATTCCACGTTTATCTTGACACACTTTATGCCCCTTTCATTTCATCCCTTAGAACAGTTGGGTAGTGAGGAGGCTCACACTATCTTATATAACCATAGTAAAGGAAAGCTCTTGGGACAATTAGCTCAATTTTTATCTAAACTTTCAAGGAGTTCCGTTGCACTCTGTATAGGCTTATGTTTTAACTTCATTTCGTAATTGTTTATAGTATGCTTGTATGTAGTTCTGAAGTGAAATTGATCGCCGTATATTTCTACGTAAATGAAATTGACTGTGTCGTATGTTCTACCAGATACCTCATACGCTCCTCGTTTCGATGCCGACTGTGATCACTTGGTGCCTGCTCTGTCGGCTATGGACGCAGCTCTGTCTCAGGACAGTGATTCTGTGTTGGTCGCTCGATATGAAAATGATTCTATGGAAGATCCTCTACCAGATCTCGGACGGTCACAAGCTGCTGGTGCCATTGCTAGTGATCCGCCTGTAGCTGTTGCCTTGGACCCCAGCTTCCCCCAAGAGAGGGAAATCGCTACTACAGCGTTCTCTGCTTCCCAGGCTTCTTCCGAGTCCGTCATTGCTTTGACTGTTTCCAGAGCAGGGGCTCTACCGTCAACTATTGATATAACAACTTCCGCTACGGCACAAGCCCTACTATCTGCTGTTGATGTGACTTCTTCTGTATCTCGTATCATGCCGTCGAACGTTGATGCCGAGACCTCCGCATCTCGTGCTTGTGTTGCTGAAGACAATACGGCAACTCCAATTGAAGACGGAGATATGAAAGATGAAAGAGATAAAGAATTCTTCGCTGCTACTTCCCAGCATTCCACACCGCTACTTCTCTGCAGTCTCGAGGACGGAGATGACACGCCTCCTTTGGTCAAAGAAGATAAGATTCCGATTGTAGACCAGAGCGAGCTGCCGGAAGATTGTGATGCGGCATCAAATCCCGAACAAAAACCTAAGGTGGACCTCAGCCTGCAAGCTTCTCCCGTTCTCTTTGAGGATATGAGCGAGTACGTCACCCCTGCGCAAACTCCTCGTCTGAATGACCCGAATTCTGGTAAGACCCGTTCTACCAAATCCTCGTCAGTTAATAAGATACCGAACTGTGGCTGCACTTTTAATATTTAATAGCTCGAGCATTGGGAACTGATGGTGTGTCTGCAAACATCCCTAAGAAAGCTTACCTAAAAATCTCTGATACGCTATGCCTAAAGGGACTCAAGACAAGGAATGAAGGGGTAGCTACAGTCCCATGTCTCACTTATAATCATGACAGCTATCCCTAAGGCCAACTACAGACGTAAATTTTTAGTTAGCCAGGTAGTAGAAGTATTTGATGGAGTTTCTGAAGGACTTGATGCATAATTTTTAAAGAGCACTTACTTGCCATGAATGCCATGAATCCCCGTGTTTTGTATTGAAGTGGTCACGTCGTCTGTGTCAATATATGGATTACTATTCAAGCAAAACTTCTACTTTCTAATTTATACGGTAATCTCTGCCATTCGAAACGTGCCCCATGTTTCGTAAGTATTCCTTTCTTAGTGACGTTTTAACTACCGTATAAATAACTGGGCCATAAGCCCGTAACTCTTTATAAATTAAACATCACTATATCTAGAAATTGCTGTATTTGTAGAGTCTGCAAGTGTATAGGCCTACCGTAGGCACAAAAGGTTTGGTCCTAATTGTGCCAGGCCGGGCTCCCCGCTGCAGAGGTATCTTTTTCTCGTAAGAATACTGTAGCGCCTAGAAGCTTTGTAGCAAAACAGCACAACCTGGCGCTTATCCAATACTACATACCTACCGCTTGCTAGAACTTACGGGGCTCCCATTAGCCGAGCTCGTCACCGACTTTCGGGGCCTTCTTGATAAACAGGCCTTGCTCCAGGAGGGGGGGGGCTGCTGCGTAAATACTTAGGGAATGTCAGTTTGCATTGTCGCAAAATTAGTTGACCCTTTTTCACAACAGTGCTCGTAGTGTTACTCTTAGGCGACAGCAACATCATGTCATGGACTAGAGCAGTGTTGTCCTTACTGGGATCCGCGTACCCCTGGAGGTAGGTACGCAACATAGTTCATGAAGGTACGTGAACATCAGCCTCACTTCTTACCATAAGGTGTGTAAGTAATTTTCAAGTATTTTTTGTTGAATCACCACTTTTATTCATGTAAAAAAATGTATTTTATGGATCAACACTCCTGTAAGGCAGGCTTGTCCTACTGCTTGCGTCATTGTGTTAAATAAAACTAAGCTTGGCCCGCCATGGCGAGCGGGGGGAGGGGGGAGGAGCGGGTACGTAACAGATTAGCAGGAAGTAATAAAGGAAACAGTTGGCGGAAATTATTGGGCAGCGCCGGGCTAGAACACTCTTAAGAGCGCGTAGCCGCCTCCCCCAAGTAAGGCAGATGTTTACGAAAAATTTAAGTTGGTTCTGAGACTAGGATTTCCTTTTTATCATCACTAAATTTTGCTCATTTTTGTTCTTCAGCATTTCTAACAATTTCTACAAATTTCATTGAGATCCGTTAATAACTTTCTGAGTTACGTTGCTAACAAACAGTTTGAGAAACATTTGTCCAACAGACGAACCGATCATCTCCAAAGTGTGATCATTAATGTCTTGAAATAAATCGAACAATTCCTGTAAATTTCATAGAGATCCGCTTATAACTTTTTTGAGTTACACTGCTAACAAACATCACTTCAAATTTATAGACAAACAATCGGACCAACAGATCACCAAAATTTTGTCATTTCCTTTTTATGATATACCTAACAACTCGTGTAAATTTCATAAAACTGTATCCTTATTTTTTTTAGTTGTACTAAGAAAGAGGTAGACAAATAAACGGTTTAACGGATTTTCACCAAAAGTTGACTATCTGTTCCTCCTAACATGCCTAACAATTCCGGTAATTTTCGTAAAGATCCGTTCATGACTTTTTGAGTTATGTTGGTGAAAGCATAACCGACAAAAACGTAGCTTCTTTGCGGAGGTACGGTAATTAACATCTTTTAATACCTATGATACACGTTTGTGTAGATACGTTTAAATCAGCGCTTTGTTACTAACGCTGCCCCTCTACCCGTGCAGCGGGCTCCCGCGCATCGCAGTGCAGCACTCGGAGCGTGTCGGTGGCGCTGGCCCCCAGTCGCCCCAGCCCGGGGTACCCCGTCAGGTGCCCGTGCCTTGTCGACGCTGATGACGGTCTCATGATACTGTGCGATGTGTGTGGCTACTGGCAACACGGGGTGAGCTCTAGCGCTTTTGTTGGCTACTTTGGTTTGGTGTCCGCCGAGTAGTGCACTGGTTCCCAACGTTTTCTCTGCTTGGCGGGCTGGCACCACTAGAAAACTTTTAACTCTATAAGGACCAGCGTCTTTCCTAGGGACCGTTAGTGGTAATGCTGCTCCTACGAGACGCGGGCATTTTAGTTGGTGCTTATAGGATTTAATATGTTCTCACACCCCCTACAAAATAATTACTCATAGGTATAATGCTAAGAAATTAAATTTGATCTCGGTATGTGTTTCA
Source organism: Parhyale hawaiensis (assembly GCA_001587735.2). Classification (NCBI taxonomy): domain Eukaryota; kingdom Metazoa; phylum Arthropoda; class Malacostraca; order Amphipoda; family Hyalidae; genus Parhyale; species Parhyale hawaiensis. Next base: position 10,171,311 of record LQNS02000226.1, read on the forward strand.
AAGAAATACTGAATTTTGAAAGATTAGATTCCTAAATTGCATAATGTAAGATTTTTACCAACCTCAGGTTAGTAACCCCTGAAGTAGAGGATGAAACTTGTTCACACATCACGGTTCGGAAACTGTGTGCCCCAAGTTAATCGGTGCCGCCTTGCGTAAAATCCCTCCTGCAGGCAGTGGCTGCAGAGAGGGGAACTTGGATCCGTCCCAGCGGAGAGGGCAGTCAGTTTGATTCATTTAGATTCAAATTGAAGTACTCCCTTCACTACATAATTATATGTAATCTGTACGGTAGTGTTATTCATGCAAAAAAGGTAAGATAAAATTATGCAGTGAAGACTTTAACATGGAGTTTGTATTTAATATGTATACAAGTAGAGCCAATTCGAAATATCTTCCTTTAATTTAATGATACAAAGTGCCAATTCTTTGGGCCCTACCAATGCAGTGTCTCCTCAGACGTCACATTACCTCTGCATCCGTTGTGCCCCTACGCATGCTTAAGGGTACCCTTGAGAATTTTGGATGATACTCGTCACATTCGAGCGTGCAACAGATACTTGTATGTTAAATAGTGAAGATCCTTATTGACACTATTTTTGTAGCGTAAACTCTCAGTGCAAAGCAGTGAAGTCTTGAATATATTTTTTACTGTGAATACGAAATACCGGGCTTTAGAATACAATAAAGTTTCAAACTACAACCTAGAGGCTTTTTTTTTTAGCGCTCTGCTAGCATCCGGTGTGGTAGATTGTAGGCTACCATGCTGCTCCAGTCAGTTGTGTTGTGTATTTAGTTGCAGTCACGTTTGTTCTTTGTCGTTCGTGGGAAATCTCAGTGGTTACTTCAGTCTTAGTGATATTTTTTCGTGTTTCTTCTATGGCCACATTGTTTCCTTTCATTTTTATACTCTTTCTGATGATAAGAGGGTCGTTCTTAAATAAATTCCGGCTTGGTGACACTGCGGTCGAGATTCCGTGCTGTTTACATACATTTGACGGCAAGCTACAGGCTCCATTACGGAAGCATTCGATTGTGGTTACGTTGATTTGTATTTAAAATGGCTGTGAGAATCAATCCCCCTGCCTGGGAAGTACCTAAGATCTGTGTTCATTTTTTATGCTACCGACGTGAGAGCGGCTGCAATTTCCTTCATATGCGTGAAACTTTCGCGCAGAACACTATGTCCGGAAAAGGGGGGGGGGGGAGAGAGAGTTGGGGCCTTTCAGGTTAGCCGCATGAAAGTTCATGATAAGGAACAGCAGGGGCTGGCTTCTGTGAAGAGACAATCTAAATGCTGGTTGCACTGTCTGATAGGTAGCGACCTCAGTATTGGTATTGTACCTACTTATGCGCGTTGATTAGGGGTAGGTCCATACTCGAACTTGCTTTCCAAGTTACTCTAGGCTTACAATATACCCCTTCTTTTTCTCTTATGCGCCGTGTCGTGTACAGTATATGGAAACTTAAGCTAATGTGTAATCTAATGACCAGGCGTGCTTCTGTATCATTGACGCTGAGGACGCACCGGAGCGCCACGTGTGCCAGCTGTGTGCCAACCCTCCCAACCACTGCACGGATCCTCGCCTGTGTTACCTCACCGTGCAGCAAGTGGGNAATGTGTAATCTAATGACCAGGCGTGCTTCTGTATCATTGACGCTGAGGACGCACCGGAGCGCCACGTGTGCCAGCTGTGTGCCAACCCTCCCAACCACTGCACGGATCCTCGCCTGTGTTACCTCACCGTGCAGCAAGTGGGTGACCTTCGTTGCTATAGAGCTTCTTGGTCATAATTTTGTACAATAATGGGTCACCCACCCAGTAACTTCAAAAGTAATTCCATCACTGGCTTGTGAAATTGATGACAATAGCAGTAAGAGTTAAAATTTTCCTTGTGAAGGAGTTACAAGACTCATTTCAGTATACTTCTGCATATTCAGCGATGCTCGCCTTGGTACCATTTTACTTGTACTGTTCTTACTACTTACTGTTATCCATCACATTGGTTTTCTTTACTTTTCTCTTGCATTTCTGTGTCCGTGCTTTCCTCGTATTCTAAATAGACTATGTAGCATGTCCCTTTTTCTTGCTTCTCACACCGTTTTCGGGTCTTCGTATGCTTGCGCAACCCATGTCATTATATACTAGAACGCCCAAGTGCGTAAGACCATCACCCGCGGTGAGGGTCAGATTTCAACTCTGTCATTTTTGATGGCCAGCTAACTCGAGAGTTTTGGCATTTTTCACACCTAGGTCAACTCACCTGATTCCCTGGACAGACTAATCTATTAAGAAATATGCTTATATCTTTAACGAAAACATTCCCACTCTTCGCTTCGTTTGCGAGTGTTAAATATTCCCATTTAGTATCTGGGCTAGAAGGACTACTCTGTTACACCGAGCCACACAACACAGTCGGACTGTCCACTTGATCAGCGGACGTACCGGTCACGTTATTTATGCCACTGACGTTATGTATCGGGACGATACGTTCTTTCGCTAATCAAGTTGACCGTACACTTGCACTGGATAGGCTCGTCATTATTATCTACCGCCAGCAAACACGGGTGGTGATGTCGTTCTTTATGGATCTATTTTTGTACGCCGTTCCACCTAAAATCTGGTTAAAGGAATTGAGTTATCATCACAATCTCGTGCAGAGTCAGGTGGGTTGACCTAGATATAAAATGCCAGCACTGCTGACGCTCCACGTTTGGCCTCCTATTCCCCTCACCACCACTCTTCACGAATGATGGTCTTACGCCAAGAGGCGTTTTAGTTAGTGTTACATGGATCTTTTTTGCAGCAGCGCACGATGCCGACTTTTTATCAGTTTTCCTCCCCGTTGGCTAATATTTCAGGTGGAATCATGTAGCTACCTGTTGACGCCCTGCTGACGACCTGCTTCGCAGCTTGTTTTGTGTAGTGTACGCTCAATAAAGAGTGAATTCATTAATACGTTGTGATAATTGTTTTGCTCTGGGGGTACTGTTTTGCTAAAAAGGTTCTTTCTCCTCTTGTAATCTTAACACGACAGCAGCACACTTTGCGTGTCTGACTTTCTGTGCTTAGAGGTGTTGGGATTGGGTGACGAGCTTGCCGAGCGATCTTTGTGGCATCCGGAGTGCTGAGTCGGCAATTGCGGAGCCGCGTGGGGGTACCTACCTGACCAGGAATGGGAGGGTAGGGAGGCTCGAGTCAGTGAACCTTCAGTTTCGGCGCGATAGTTCCTAGTGACCCGTGGTCGGCTGCAGCTGTGCTTTCTCCTCTGGGGCCATTTGGCCTATATCTGCAGCACGAACCAGTGCGTGTGCGTTTCCCAGTGGAGGGTGCAGTCCGAGTTGAGTTTACCTTTACCTCCTGCGGGAGGAAGAGCCCATGTACTGGAGCCACAGTAAAGGTAAAGTCGCCTAAATCAAACCTCCTAACCAGGAACCAAGAAACCCACATGCACTTATTGGTACTGCTGAATGCTGAAGGCCCACTGGGACGTAGACGTGTACACGGCTGCAGACGGACACAGCTCGTCCGATCTGAGCAATAATGTCACATGACGATAGAAGGCCCGATCAGTAACTGTGTCTCTCCCTTCGACTCTAAGGCCGATTTTCCCCCACTGTCACTGTGAATGGCAGTAATGCTGACGCAACATTCCCGAGCGTCAGGGGTTTCCTTCCTGGCCTGGGATTAGAACGTTTGACCCGCAGATAATGAGCGAAGTAGCAATGTTAATCACTGTAACACGATTTGGGCGGGAGGGAGGGGGGGGGGGATTGGCTGCCGGGCTGTTATATGTATTTTACATTGTACTGATATACAGCAGACATTATTACATTAGTTTCCGTGCACAAGAAATTTTTTTTTGCAAAACAATTCTCCTGTTTTTTGTTGAATGCGTTTGCAACCATGCCGCTGCTCCCTGAACCGGCCCTCGTAATTTTCTCAATTGCTAGGCCATAGGGTTAGGTTCGTCCATCCTATGTTGTGGGGAGTAGCGCTCCCAGGGGGTTTGTGTAGGTTATCTTAGCCATTAGTTAGGCCTTCGTGACGTCTGTCTTTCGTGCCCACTTTGCTTCCTTCCACTTTCGTACTCCTACTGATGTTACTGTTGTCTGTTCTTCCTCTTCTTTCCCGACTTGCTGTTCCCATGCGCATTGATCCTGTGTAGGACAACCTTCGTGCATGGGTTTCCGTTTCTTATGGCATGCTAGCTATATGACCCTTGCACTTTCCTCTGTGATATCATTTTGCTGGGAAACTGCTTTAAGTTCCTAACTATAATTAACACTGTTGAATGCATCGTCTAAAGTATTTGAAGTAGGAAGTTGCTGTAATGTTGAGAACATATGTATGGCAACTTGTGGGACAATCTGTATATGTCAAGGGGCACAGTATGGGCCCTAGGGTTAGGGTAGACTACTCTCCATTAAGGGAAGGTGTGACCCCAGAGTGACTTTGTAGGTTACCTTAGACTTATCGAGGTCTTCGGCACATCCGTGCCTGTTTTGCTTCTCAGTTATGCTCTCTTCTGGTCTTCCTCGTCTTTCCAGACTTACTGTTGATCCTGTGAAGCCTATAATGCAGGAACACCCTCTGTGTGGGTTCCACATCTTGTAGTACTAGCTACGTGTTTCTTCCTTTTCCTCTCTTAGAGCATCTAATTTGTGATGGATTAGGCAGTCTTAAACTTGTAAAACAGTAATAATCTGTACATGTATTTTATGTAGGTATGTTGTATTGTGTGTGTGCAGCTGGAAGNCGACGCAGTCTGTATGTGCTACGCGCAAATGAGTGCAACGGCAACACCGAATTCTCCACGGTTGCGATGGCGCACCGCTTAGGCTGCGACATATCCCACGCCCGCAGCGTCATGGAGCGGCTGCAGACCGTTGGTGTGCTCTGTGACCTTTGTGACCTCTGTGACCTCTGCGATTGACCTTTCCCTTTCTACGCCTGATCTCCTTCCTGACGTCCAGTGGACAGTGACCGATGACACCCACGGGAGCGATCATTACTGCGTGTGTATCAACTTCCCGAACTTCCAAAATCATGAAGCAGTGCCTCGGTATATGCTCCGACGAGCCGACTGGA
>LQNS02000226.1:10188683-10207398 GCA_001587735.2 Parhyale hawaiensis
GGAAGAAGTTGGCACAGTGCACCACCACTGCGCAGGAGAAGGGTGCAAAGGATAGAGAAAGACATTTGAGTGGACGGCTAATAACAATGGTGATATACACTTGGAACAGATATGATGGCTTTAGCACAAAATTGACCATATCTCATTTTCGCGTGATCAAATGTTCATGAAACTTGCAAGGAAATCGTGACATCTTATGGCAACACTGTTGAGTTTGTTTACATTTTGCTATGTCTCCTGATTGACAACTCTTTGCATTTTTTTCTTTTTTGAGGTGAACGACGATAATAGCTTCTTGTATATTCTGCTAAAATGAGACGTGAAAAAGCCCTAACTAACGAAGAGAAAGAAATTATTATCGAAGAAACTACTAAAGGCACCTCTCCTGATGTTATTGCCCGAAAAATAGGACGCCATATTAACACAGTGACAAGATTCTTGAAGACGCTTCACCTCGGAAAAAACGATCAGATGCTGGGCATTCAAGGACTGTTGCTGATGGAGAAATGTGGTTCGTTAACTACGTAAAAGACCCATGCAAACAAGTAAATCCATTTTTACGGCTGCTGGGTTTCGTGAAGTGCCTAAACCATAAGAAATCAAATCATCAAATCCTTTGCTCTATTGCCTCTGAAATTGCCTCCTCTGACCCCAAGACATAGAGTTTTAAGGATGGAATGGGTAGAGAAATACATGAAGATCAACATGAATCATGTTCTTTTCACCGACGAAACCCGGGCAACCCTTGATGGGTCGAGAAAGGGTTGGGTGCTACCTGGAGGTGAGTGTCATCACCGCGTAAAACGTCAACAACAGGGAGGTGATGTTATGATATAAGCTGGTATTATAGGGGATCGACTTGTAGGTTTGGTTGGAGTACCTGATGGCGTGAAAATACATCTGTATCACAATGTGACATGTTGAAGGACGCCTTGGTCCCATGGCTTGATGACATACCCCTTTCGTTGCTTTGAAACTTGGTTTTCATGCATGATAATGCTCCTTCTCACTCTGCCCGTAGTACCACAGCATTGATTCCCAGGAGTGAAACTGATGATTTGGCCACCGTGCTCACCTGATCTAAACCCAATTGGAAACTTCGGGGCCCTTTTGAAAAGGGAAACTAACACAGATGGAAGGCAGCACAACTCAAGATCTGTCTTGTGGGATGCTGTTGCTGCAAGGGCAGTTCCACTTTCTGCAATAAAGAAACTAACTGGCTGCATGGATTCAAAGATTATTGAAGTTATTAAACGTCATGTTGGCAAATAAGACTTTATTCAGTCATTTTAAACTTTTGATTAATGATTTCTTGTTTAAAACATATTTTTCTCATTTGTGTTTTTCATTTTTGCTCCGGACCTTTGGTGATACAAAATTGTGAAAATTTTATTTTTTTAGTTAAAAAGGTTTTACCGCCGCTCAGTGAAATAAGTAAAATTGACAAATAAACGTAAATTATTGTAGAACCAGCACGATTAGTCATTTGAAAATTTACAGACAATATAAGCACCATAAGTTTAACTTTCTGGGAAATTTTAACTGAAATTTATAGCCAAATAGTCGAGATGTGGTCAATTCTGCGATAAAGCTATTATTTCCGTTCTAAGTGTATTGAGTGATTGGCGTACTCAGTGTATTCTTTATTTTGTAGAGTTACTAAGCTTTGTGAAGTTTGTTTCATATAATGCTAATACTTTTCGTGTACTATTTTTCATTTTTGTACGAGCGACGCAACTGCGTGTATATGTGTTGTAAGCGGCCGCTACTGCAGGGATAGCATACACTTTTTTCAAAACTCCTTAAGATTTACCCTTGGTAGATATTCCATCATTTTTTTGCGTTTTCAGCTTATTGCTGGTGCCTCCGTCAAGGATGGTCTTCTGTTTGAAACTTGTTCATAGCAACAATAGTTATGACAAAAAAAAATTGTCTTTGAGCGTTAGGTGGTCTACTGCTAGTCCAATTTACTCCATTTTCCTACCTGCTTATCGGTATCGAACTTGTAGTTGACATTTTGTTGATACGCTCTGTTCTTAAGTAATCCTAGGTATTCATAAGTGTAATTGCCTTGCAGGAATCTTCTCGTCGACCGTGGGATTCTAGAAAAAGAAATTATACCGAAATACTTCAAGCAGCGCGACCAGCAGGTGAGGAGGCATATAGAATGCGCCATAAACTAGAGCAAAGTACGGTGGTTAATTTTGCCCTCGCTTTTGTAACGAGGGCATCAGGCGCCTTCCCAACGAACTCCACCCATCATCATTGCTGGACCTGAGCATATTACCTATGCACCCTCTTTACTTGCTTCCATTGCCGCGCTCCCATTGATGAGGCTTTCTTCTGCTCTTCCTCCTCCTCCCTCCTGAATTGCTGTTACCGTGCGCGTAGCTTCACTTGGAACATTCTTACTCCTGTGTTTCTAGTTTTCTTTCTCAGTATACCTATTAATTTTCCCTTGCATTTCCTTTTTGAAATATGAATGTGGTCCGACAGGTTGTAATTAACTATCCGTATGAAATGACTATTAGTTAGAAGCGTCTGCCTTCACGGGTCTTCGAGTCAGTTACTGAACGTTAGGGCATTGTAACAGCCTGTTAGAGCTTCGTGCCCTGCTCGGTAGTAGTGTGTCTTGCAATGTCAGTCCTGAAAACCGTTACCAACATTTATTTTTTTTAGGGAAGTGAATTATTTGCAATAACAGGAATAGCTTGCTACCCTGTGAGTATGTACAAGAAAATAATTAGATTTTCTATATCAAAGGCAGGATTTTCAGTTCGGTATGAGCGCCAAGCATAAGCGGTTTGTAATGTTTGCGGGATAGTTATTTAGACCTTCTTCTGGAAAATTGTGAATGTTAATTCAATTTCTGTACATTATATGAATGTAACGGACGATAATGGGTGTTGTATATATAAGCAACGCTACTTGTTATGGTAGATGAATTTCAATGACCACTGAAGATAATTTCAGTTTGGCCGTTCGAAGTGTAAAACGAACGTAATCCGATTTTGCCGAACCCTTTTACGCGCTCGTGACGCTGCTGCGTAACGAGAGCTGAACATTTCTTGTCCCTGGCAGGTGCAAGAATGTGACGAAAACCCGCTCCCCCCCGAGAAGCAGTCCCAGGAGTGGGCTCCTCGAAATGAGAAACGTAAAACATCTGTGAGTTCCACGGTCGTCAAGAAGTCTAAATGTTAATGTATTGCGGCTCCAGGAGTCATTATTTGGATTGCTGCGTTGTCGACAGGAATCCTTTCAATTGAGAAACGCAGCTCAGGAACGCCAGTTTCTTAGACCGCAACTCCTTTTTTTTCACGTATTCGCATGTGTTGTAGAAGGTACAGTCTTATATAAAGCCACGGAAGTGCTAGAGCACCAATGTTGTAAATCAAGTCTCGCGTTGTTCTATAGTAGTAGTAGTAGTAGAAGTTTTGCTAGTGCTTCAGTGGCATTGTGCCTATATCGCACCGGTCTATTCTTACGATTTAGACAGGCTCGTGCGCCGCTAGGGCGCTTCGTGTCGTTCTTAGCAATGCTATAGATTATATGTATAATGTTTAGTTATGTCGGACCGGTTACTAACGGGAACAAAAGCAGCGTCATTGATTGAGTTCACTGATACATGCGAATGGACTGAACTGAAGCGCTTTGTTGCGCCTTGACAGTACGAACTTCCTTCCTCGCTGCCGTTTTATTTCGTTTTATCTACGTAAATAATATTTTATGCTATGTTTATTTTCTTGACTGCTGGCTCTGATATCAGTTCTGTTACCGCTCACGTTGATTTGAAACTTTGATCTCTGCTTCCGAGCTTCATTTGTTGAAGTGGGCAACTTGACATGCCAAGGTTTGATGCTTTCCTTGTTAGCATTTAGGACTGAATATCTGACAGCGCTGTAGCCTTAACATGTTGGGCATAGCATCCAGAGGAGTGAACTTTCTTCCTCTGCCACGATTAGCTGATCTTGGTTTTCAAGTTAATTTCAAGTTCTTAGTCACTATGATATGGAACTCTGGTTATTGTAACTCTTATGTTTATGTAAACTTAGCTTTATTGCAGTACAGTACAGTGGATGCAAAATTATCTACATAACATACGTGAACGTCAACTTATTGCCTAAGCTTGCGTGAGAAAGAGATTTTGTACATTTAGACGATCTCGAAATGTAGAATCGTTCCTGCCGAATGCACAAATTTCTACATTCAATGAGTTGAAAAAAGATATCGTAATGCATATGCAATCTTTGCATTAATAAATTTACAAAATAAAATATTTGTGATCACCCAAGTCCATTTTTTTCGGTGACGTTAGGATTTGTCTGCTCGCTGATCCCCACACGATCGTTGCAGTCAGATTGCGTTTATGCCGGGGTCACACTGTGCAATCGCACGCGTAACTTTTGAACTGACGTCAGCTTGTAGCGTAAGTTTGTATCAAAGATAACCCTGGACTGTACTTGCATTGCACGACGAGAGAGCTCAGCGCAACCTCGTTAAACTGGGCGTGCGGTCGCATGGTGTGACCCTGACGAAATCAAAGTTCTCCCTACCACGATCACCTGCCGTGGACAACCTTCCTCTCGCTGTAACTTCAATAAAGCAACTTTAAAAAAAAAACATTTCTCATTTCCCCGCCGCTGCTTTAATGGAATGTACCACGCATGTGCCTCGCGCCTCTGTCTCCATAGCCTCCTGGAGCGCCCCGTGAGAACATTCCGCGGCCTCTCATGAAGCGCATCCCCATGCCGGGGCCTTGAGGCCGGTACTGCCCGCTGTTCATCGGCATCGGCCCTCTCATCATGCCATCACCGCCACGGAAGTTCCAACGCATGCCTCGGTTCATCATCCCTGCAGTAAGACATAATTTTAAATTGCTTTTGAACATGCAAAAAAAGTGATGCGTCTGCAAAGTTATTATTAAATCGCAATGTGTTGTTGGATGCAAGAAAAAAAAAGTAGTGGAGTGGATTTTACTGGTGCCGGGAGCACCACGCCCGCAACGCGCCCAACAACTGTAGGTATCGTCGTTAAGAACAGTGTCGTAGAAAAACAGTTTGGAAGAAAAAGGGACGCGAGTGCGTCCCATCAAGATTTTAACTTCGAGTCGTACTCAGAGAGCTCTCTACACATGGATCCCACCAACCATGATGAAACATATATACTCTACATTGTATTTGATAATCTAGCTGTGCTACAAAAATTGTAATCTTTTGGAAATGATTAGTGTCATAAATATACACAGTAGCTTATTGCTTGCTAGTGGTTTCATATAAAATTCCTTGCTGTCATTTTTGACAGCGCGGGCGCTCTGGTATTGTCGAGTTTAAACCTTAAAACTTGCTTTCTCACTAGTATGATCATCAAAGAGAGGAAGAACGTGCAGGAATCAAGTAACTAGATGAAGAAAATGAAGAACCTCCCAAAGGCCTAGTTAATAATTAGGTTACATACGAAGTCGTCTATCTTCCGGTGCGCTACTCCTTCAATGAATCTAATAAAAATAAACCAATGCCCTCTGAGGAGGTGCGAAACGTTCAACATTTTAACTTAAATTATCTATCAATCCCATAATACTGTCACGCTTCAGGTATTCCAAAAACTATCTGATATATCAATGAACTTCAATTTCTTGGCAAAGCATGGGAACAGAAGGGAAGCCACAGCCAGAGGAGGAACAGAAGGGAACCCAGAGCTAGAGTGGGAACAGAGGAGAAGCCAGAGCTAGGGTGGGAACAGAAGGGAAGCCAGAGCTAGGGTGGGAACAGAAGGGAAGCCAGAGCTAAAGGGGGAACAGAAGGGAAGCCAGAGTTAGAGTGGGAACAGATGAGAATACAATAAGTACTCAGCACTTCACACGTACCTCTGTTATTGAAGTCAGGACGGTACATGGGTCTGTACATGAAGCGACCTCCCATAGGTCCTCTTCCTTCGCCCCTGTTCATGCCTCGGATACCGCGCCCTCTCATGCAATCCAGTAACATTTTCCCTCTACCGAAGGAAATCCTGTTGTAGCCAGTTGGCCCCGTGGGCTGCTGACCTGTGCTCTCGAGGGCGACAAAGTCGTCCACGTGCAAGGACGGTGGACGAGACGTGTTGGGAGGTCTGCAGCGGAATGGATCCGCTCGTGGGTTCATACCGCGGTTAGTAAAACCATAGGGCCTCATACCGCGGTTATTGACGCCGCGAGCAGGGGTCGAACTGCCCCTGAACTTAGCAGGTCCTTTAACAAGGGGTGCGCCCTTCTGGGGAGATGCGCCAGACTGATGACCACGGAGCACCTTCTGCACACTCGCTTCCAGATCGTAATCAGCGGCGTGGCAGTCACGCAGCAGCTGCGGCAGCGACACAGACACCTGTTGGCAAACATTAGTCACGTGTAATTATAAACTATACAGGTAACTCTCCGTTTAGGTAAGGAATAGGGACAAAGTGCAATTGACCTGACCTGAGAATGACCTTGCACAAGAGGTCAGTCCACCGTTAATAACAGTTTTCTTTGGCAGGCATTCGCTTAACAGAAAACCTATTTTATGAAATACTACTGCACTTGGAATAGTTTCTCTGTATTCCTCTATCTGATCTTATGCATTAATGATTTTACGCACTGCGCTATAATGCAATTCTAGATCTCTAACGCTACTTGTCCCACGGTTATAACTTATAAGGCCAGTTTCATTTTAAAGGGACTATGAAAAAAAAAAATAATAATAATAATAATTACAGGACCGATTCGAATGAAACTTGGTACACATAAGTAAAATCGAAACATAACATCATTTGACTCCTGTACTTTTTTCCCATTTTCGCCACAGAAAACGAGTTATTCAAAGAAAAGGGAACAACTCATTTTCTATGGCGAAAATGGGAAAAAATACAAGAATCATGAACAAAAAAAAAAAAAATCAAATTTGAACCCAGGGGCGGGAATTTTTTTAAGAAATAGAGAATAAGACTGAGAGAAATTCTTCAATGAACCTTGGTATTGATATGTAAAAATCGGAAAAGAATGTGGGTTAGACTCGTGTACTTTTTCCCATTTTTGGCTTAGAGAACGAGCTATTCAAAGAAAACTGTTTTTCCGCTTTTCATTTTTGTAACAACTCGTTTTCTACGGCGAAAACGGGAAAAAGTACATGAGCCAAACCCGCATTTTCTTCCGATTTTATTAATTTCTCTCAAGTTTCACAAAGATCGGGCGGATAGTAAAAAAAGTTACAGAAGCCAAAAATTAGGTGTTGCAAAAAACCTCACCCTCAGCCCCACTTAGGGTTACACTGGCTGCCTAAAAGTTCAACTGCGTGTCCCTCTTAAGTATATATAGCTACTGTTTAGTGAAAAAACCAAGTTTGATAATTTGAAGGTTTTTGGGCATACGGTCCCCTTAAGATTCGAAATTTTTTTTATCTTTCACCGTAATTTCTTGATCTAAGCATTCCATTGTCCATTTTCGTTTGTTCTTCTCATAATTAGGGCCATTATCTGATGCTTAAATAAGTAGTTGTGCAGAACTTAACTTACAAGTGCTAAAAATCGAGACATCCCCATGTCACCTAAAATTAGGGAGCTCTGGGGCGTGTTGCAATAAGACGCCGGTGTTACCCTCGCAGTGTTGCACGAGTAGCTGTGAATGCGACGTGCTATCTCAGCGCCCCAACAAAGAGTTGCAGAATTTTCGGCAAGCTCAACTCTATACATTTCTGGCGGAGCCCTATTTGGCTGTATTTTAGGATAAAAAATTAAGAAAACTACACATGTTAGAATTCAAGTAATATATGGCAGTCATACATTTTGTAATAATAATTATTGAGTATCATAGTCAATGTNTGCGGAATTTTCGGCAAGCTCAACTATATACATTTCTGGCGGAGCCCTATTTGGCTGTATTTTAGGATAAAAAATTAAGAAAACTACACATGTTAGAATTCAAGTAATATATGGCAGTCATACATTTTGTAATAATAATTATTGAGTACCATAGTCAATGTTTGTACACAAAGACAGTGTTACCCAACTCGTAACCCTAAAATTTAAGATTAGGAGGGTTGTTGTCGGTATCACCCGGTGTTACACAACCTGTGTCGCATTAGAGGCGGGTGTAGCACATGTGACACTGAAAACCTGATTGCAACACGCCGCTGGCAACCAAATATTCCAATATTTTTCCTGTGTTTGACCTTGCTCGAGTTGTTAGCCTAATTGGAATAAAAGTTTCAGAAATAATTTGACCTAGGAAGAATATGACTTCCAAGGAATTGACCTTGCTGGAGGGTTACCTGTACCGATCTATAACATAGTTTCATTATAAATTCTATTACGCAGGTTAAACAAAGTGATAATAATATAAATTCTATTGATTTATAACACACCTACCAAGTAATGATCCCCCCACTCTCCTATTTGGATGCAGATGCCTGACCAGAGACAGAGGCTGCGTTACTTTAATGAGAGTGGGCCGGTTCTGATCTGTCCGGACTTCAGATGGGAGCTCTGTCACTTTGAAGCTTATTGCAAACAATAAAAGCAGCCCGATTACGTTTAGCAAGATGAAAAATTCCATTTTACGGAGCAAGATTGAGTTTCTGACTTTCTGGAAGTCTCAAAGGTAGCTAACCAATTAAGTCTCAATGCCTGAAACTCAATTCAACAAGTCGAAGCCAGCGCACCACACTGAAGTTTTAAACAAGTCAAGCCTGAAAAGCCTAATTTCACGGACCCGGTGAATACACGCCCCCCCCCCTCTTCCTAAAGTCGCTCATTAGCCTATATGCTACGCTGGACCAAGTCTCTTTGGGGGAGAGAGGTGCATGCATATTCGGTATCATAGCGCCGTAGCTTATGCAGATTTTGGCTTTGATGACGGCAGATACTCCATCAGTGCCGAAAGCTTGGCCAAATAATATAAGTCTGGAGATGTTTAGTAGAGGAGATTAGTACCATATATACCGAACGGTAAACTAAACTGACGATTGCTTTAGTCTAAGTGAAGCTTACCAGATCCGTGACGTCGTCTGGGGTCTGCTCCCTGGTATCGGCATCACCACCATAGAGCGAGGGTGGCGGCTGCAGCCAGTGGTGGGGCGGCTCCGTGTAGGGCGTCAGAGGGCAGCACACGAGCCGCTGGTCGTACTGCTGGGCGATGCTGCGACCGCCTCTGCCCACCCAGCCACCGTCCTCCTCCGACACTTCACTTACTGCTCATTGTAAAGTCATCATGCCATGTAGTAGTTAGTGTTGGAAGGTTTACTAGCGCTTCAATGGCACACTGCCTATATCGCGTCGAACTATTGCTGTGTTTAACCACAAGCTCATGCGCCGTTCAGGCGTGAAATATGACTCATTAAATAATAATGGGAAGTATTAAGGAGGGGGCTACTATTAATTTACATACAGTAGCAATACCTATGTATTTAGCAAAGAAGAGGATAATGTCACAGTTGCTGGTGGTATCTATCGCGATGGATTCATCACAGTTTATTATATAGGTCACATCTAATAAGGAAGGTCTTAAGGGCGTCTCTGTCGAATTGGCTACGAGGCCGCTCAGCCAGTATTCCCCGTAGTATGGAGTCAGCATCCTGTTTATAAAGGTCAAGATAACAGTTCCTCCGCTCGTTGGAGAAAGTTCGGGCACTCGGCTAACAAATTTAAGACTGTGAGAGGTACGACGCAGTCGTCGCAATAGGGCTGCGGGAGCCCCATTCGCCAATAGTCATGAGTAAGTCTCGTGTGCCCAATACGCAGGCGGCACGGTACAACGTCCATTCGACGGTCGTCGCTATTGAATGAGTGCCACTGTCGGACAGTTTCTTTGATATTTCGTAATTTATTGTTTCTCTGGGCCAGCCACTACGACTGCCGTAGTTCGCGCAGGTTTCGCTTAATCAGCGGGTAAGTCTCGGCAGGGACGGTTTGGCGAGGGCAATTCCATCAGGGCCGCCTGCCTCGACTCTTCATCAGCGAGCTCGTTGCCCGCGCCATCAACATGGCCAGGCACCCATCAGATACACAGTCTTTCGGGTACGTTGCAATTGTTGTATCATGGTTACTGTTCGATTAATGACGGGGTGGATGCTGTCGTATGCTCGAGTGGCCTGTACTACATTCAGCGAGTCGGTGAATATTGTAAAGTTGCTTTCATCGCTGTCTCTAATGAGGAGCAGCGCCGTGCACACGCCGAACAGCTCGGCGGTGAAGGTCGAAGACTCCGGCAATAGCCTACCAACTCTACAAAACTAACCTTCTCAGCATGAACTGCGGCCATATACTACATCCAATGCGGAGAAGGCACTCGGGACCCTTGGGTGCGTGATGCCCAAACATATTGTGGCAGGGAAAGGGCCCGCCACAATATGCCCCTGAGGGCCCAAGCACAAGGTATCCCTTCACCAAAAATAAACACAATAATTTTTATTTGGTAGCTATCAGTAAACACGATGGTAATGGGAATGCTTAAAATTCTCATCATACCTGAGTTGCATGTTCGACAGGCTTGGCCATGAATTGTCACGACCACAGAGTTTCTAATGCCGGGATCACACCATGCAATTGCACGCTCAACTTATTGGCGCACGTTTAATTCTCACGTCCATCAAATGAAGTACTTTCCAGTGGTACTTTGGATACGTGTGAGCTGAAAGTGCCACTGAATAGTGTGGCCCAACATATAGTTAAAAGCTGGCAAAAATACGGGTAACGTTTACTGCGCTAAGTAAAGGCGGTTTCATATATACTGGTACAGTTTGAGAGATGGATAAAGCTGTTCCAAATGCCCATGATGTTAATTAGGTATTAAAAGAAGATTAAAGCCTCCCTAAATAAGTACTAAGCTCTTCTAAGAGAGGAAAAGGAAGGGGCATATAGTATGTCGATAGAAAAACGGGGAACCCATGCAGGAAGGTGTTATGATCGTTAATTTAGTTCAGGCAGAGTCGTCCCCAATGCCAGTAAAGAATACTAAGCAGAGTAAACGGTGGTCACAGAATTTACTAGTTCACTGCAATCTTGTTCCGAATAGCCGTTGTATTATTGAATATATGAAAAATAAACAAATCAACGTTATATGCAATGCTAATAATACAGTAATATTTTTTTTCAAACTTGGACTAGAGAAATTGCTTGGATGATTCACAAACTAGATCGAAAAGAAACAAAGTACAAATTAAGGGCTCGTCCCATTGGCCGGCGAAATTAAAAATTCGAGATTCTCTGTATCTTCAGACAATTCGAGATTGACTGTATCTTCAGACATGAGCGTTGGTTTCAAGACTTTGAATCGTATAGCAAGGGTTGGAAGCAATCCAATTACGTTGAGCAAAGTGAAAATCACATTTTGCAGAGTCAGATTACAGTTTGAAAAGTTTTACGGGCAATCAATAAGGGATCAGCGCTTGATACGTGATTTGACGAGTCGAAAGCAGTTCATCTGTCTAATGTCCCAGGCTAGTCAAGCTTCGCAGCCTTAATTTCACCAGTCCGTCGGATGCGTCTTAAGTACCTAGCTCATTACCTCTCACGGCAGCACCTTCGGCAGTCTCCGGGCCGTCCAGGAGCGCAATGAGTTCCGAGACGTCAGTGTAGAGCTGTTCCAGCAGCGACTCCCGGCACTCCAAGTCCTGGGGAAAGAAAATAGATTTTGGTTAATGGTTATACAGAAAGTTACAATTTCCCTCTAGCCGGCTCCAAAGGAAGAAGGTAGGTACCAGCAGGAGCGGAGTGGGGGAGGCTTTAAGGTGCTAGTAGGTACCAAGAGCCGGAGTCGGACTTTCGACCTTCACTACCCCGTGCATAAAGACCATATAGTACGCCTGTCGAAACGAAGAAGGATCAATACTGGATATCTATGCAATTTTGTCTGCAGCACCAGTGACTCTCCTGCCATGAACATTTGCAAGATGCAAGCAAGAAATCTTCTCCGAGATGCTGAATTACAGAGGAATATATTGAGTGGTAGTGCATCAACTTTGCTCCCGCAGCGATTCTAAGCAGCATCACGACGAACGTCGTTTATATATGTTTCCTCTCAATAATAGACAATGCCTAAGAGCATGTTTTCATGTGGTTAAAAGGCGAAAGTCCACGAACGGACGTAATATTTCAATACTACTAAACATCAAAAGATAACATACAACTAGAGCACTCTGAGAGCGCATACCTCCGCCAAGCGAGCCAACGGTAGCGAAAATTCAAATTGGCTCTGAAACCATAATTTTCATTGCATAAACTCCAAAATCTAATCATTTGTGCCTTTTTATATTAATAACAGCTTGTTCAATTTTTTTGAAGATCAAGCATAAAATTAAAAACAGTGACGAACGAACAAAGGGACCATTACCAAAATTTGGTCATCTACTCTTTGTTATATACCTAACAACTCATGTTAATTTCATCAAAATCCATCCATAACTTGTTGAGTTATGGCATCGAGAAAAATGACGCAGACAACCAAACGGATGGACATATCTTCACCAAAAGTTAATCATCTGTTCCTCCTAACATACCTAACTATCCCTGTAAATTTCATCCAAATCGGTTCATAACTTTTTTGAGTTATCTTGGTGACAGACAGACAAACACGACAAAATCATAACCTCCTTGGCTGAGGTAACTACATTAAATCAAGTGTAGGATATTTATTCGGCATCACATGCATCTACTGTAAGCGCAGCCCCATGACTAGAGTCTAGTGCAAATTGATATAAATCTATAGCGTTCCAAACTCAAATTCTATCTCAGTAGCCGCAGTTTTATACCAAACACAAGCTTTCTAGCGAGTGATTAAAGGCACTTGCATGATGAAAGCACCTGTCTCCACTTTCTGCGTAACATACCTACATGATAACTTTAAACTTTCGGTCCCAAAAACTCAGCTCTTGCAATGAGGTTCTAGAAAAAGCTCATAATAGACACTCTCATTGTAGTCACTTGGGCTCCACCTATCGGTTTATTCAGTCATTCAGTCATAAATAAAATAAAAGTACTGACTTCAGACAGGTTGTAAAATATATTGTCCAATTTTCAAGAGCGAGAAACAACGCGATGGTTTCAATAATGAAAACTTTGATGTGGGAACTGGAATTCTCGTTTGGAAGGAAATGGTTCATATATTGTGTATTATTGGACAGAGAGATGAGACGGTGCAATGAACACACTCGGCTACTGTAGTCTCACCTCAATCAAGGGCTCCAGAAGCACCAACGGATGCTGGGGAGCGTCGCACCTACTGGACGGCGTGTCGCCCCCGCCCTGCTCGGCTGCTGCTGCCGCGACTGAGCCGTCAAGGACAGTCTCTGCATCGCTGGGGTTGCGCGGCTGAGATTCGCTCGTATCAGTACCTTTGGCAGCATCGACCTCACCAGCAACTGTATCCTTCGAGTCCTCAGACACAACGCTGTTATTTTCGCCGATATTATTCTTAGATTTAGTAACCTTACTGTGTTCAGTTGCGGCGCTCCGCCAGGAGACGTAACAACTGATATCAGTAACGGTGAGACTCATGGTGCGTAATCGAGTGGCGGAGGAGGAGTCCTCAGTGCCGTCAGAAGTGGAGGCAGCAACAGGCGCCGACAAATCAGAAGTGTCTGGGTGCAGTAGGGCGTGGATGAGGTCCAGAAGATATTGCAGGGTACAGAGTGCGTCTTCAGAAGAGGCAGACTTGGGGAGGTCTGTCACTACGGTCAGTAGCGCGGGGAGCAAACAGCCCTTCCGCTTATCCATGACACTAGAAAATAAAATCACAGGAGATTAGGGACTGACCGGGGCCTCGGCCCCGGAAAACCCCGGCCATTTTCACCCCCCCCCGGGTAGGGCTTATCAGGAATTGCTTACCCCAGCACCGATCCCAGCCCCTGGTTTTTTGATACCGCACCCGGCTTTTCAAACTGTGAAAGCCGGGGGTTTGGCCGGGACTTTTTTGGAGGGAAAGAGAACGGTTAACAAACAATAAAACAAGTTTTCAGTGGGAGCTAATTTTTTTGTGCAAGCTGATTCATTATGAGTGACGATTGATCAATATCATCTCAATATACTGTCTTAAACTACTGCCGGTGCAAGAAACCCCCGGCCCTGGCTATTTGGTTTTGGTCGCCCCGACGCCCTCAGAGGTATATTCGGGCGGGCCCTTTCCCTGCCACAATATATTTGGGCCTTACGCACGCAAGGGTCCCAAGTGCCTTCTCCGCAGGGGATGTAGCAGTTGGCCGCAGTTCCTGCTGAGAAGATTAGTTTTGTAAAGTTGGGTAGTTTCTCTATATTTTCCCTTGTCTCGCCAGGCGGGTGGTGGTAAATGACCCATCCCATCATTCCCATGGGACTCCTATCTGTTCCCGTGTAGAAGGCCACGGAAGGGACCCCCCGTACTAGTGTTCGCTTTCTTCTGTCTTCTTTCTTTTCATTTTTCGTCTCCTTCCCTGCGCCGCGCGGCTGAGCGATTTCGTTCGGCCGAGCCGTGTGGAGTTGGAGATGCTCGCGCCTTATTTCCTGCCAGACATGTTGCACCAGGCCAAGATTGTTCTAATAGAACTCATCTGAGTTTGACTCAACTTCTAAACTATATCATACAAAATTGGATCGCTGTTAGCCTACATAGTAGTCATCACATCTAATACGGCGCGAAAACCCACAATATAATAACAATGGTCCCCCCGGCCCCGATTATATACTTTGGTAAATTTTTACTTTAGCTCACATATGGTTTTTGTACTTTTTCTTGCCTTGAGTTTGTTAATTGAGTCAATTAAAGACAGTTTACATGAATAACGTTTACACGCAAATACTTAGTTTTCGAGATATATGACTTTGAAGTACCCATTGTTTTTCTATATAGAAAATAACCGGCGTCGTAATACGCTTGCTAGCGACCTAATAGGAACTTAACCAAACCTACCTAACCTTCCTAACCTGTGTTATTTTCTCCCATAGAAAAACATTGGGAACTTGAAAATCATATAGCTCGAAAACTAATCATTTGCGACGAAAACGCTATTCATGTAAATACAGTAGTCTTGAATTGACCCAATTAACAAACCAAAAGCAAGAAAAAACAAACATGTGTGAGTTAAAATAAAATAATACGCTTTATTTTTGGTCACCTCGGCTCCCACCCCGGTCCCGGCTATTTGGTTATCACCCCCGCCAAAGCTACTGAGTTTTGGTCGCCCCGGACCCGGCCTTTCCAAAATCGTCGCCCCGGTCGGTCTTTACAGCGTTGTGAATATCTTTCCGCCTTTCACAAACCTGACAAGATATAGGAGGTATATAGTTCTTTTTCTTCTCTATAACCAGCCTCTAGCAACCCTGCGTGGCATTGGGACGTTGGCATCCAGTGATTGAGCTGGAAACAGAGGTTCACTGTAGGGTATATTTTGTGACTCTCACCGTTAAATTTTATTCATTCTAATTACTTGCTTTCTTTTTTTCACCATGTTTACGTTTAAGTGGCCACTATTTTTAAGTTTCACGTATAACTATTCATTGGGATGCATGCTTTTCACCCAGGATATCGTACAAGTGTCGAATAAGTAACTATTAGGAATTGCTTAAAACTTCGTTAACTATTTGTTAGCTCTATAGAAAAAAATGATTACAAATTATATTTAGCTATTTTAACCTCACTTCAAGGTACGCCGTAAAGGCAGCTCATTTCAAGTTGCGCCGTAAAGGCATTCAAAAGTTCAAATTACGCTTTCAAACTTTACAATTTATATATGAATTTAAATCCTCTAAAATAAAGTTTCATATATAATTAAGTTCAGCAAATATTTCTCCTTAGGCTAAGATTTTCAGTGCATGCTTCCTCGTGCTATTCTTCCTGTCGTCTTTGCCTGAGTGTGACCTTCTACTGATTTCCTTCCAATTTTTTAATATTCCTTGCTTTTATCGCTCGGAAACTTCTTGGTAACCTAACTTGAAGGTGAGAATTAATTAACTTCAAACTATACTTGCCGATAAAAATTCTATACGAATAAATTGAAGTATAATTACAATTCATATCTTCATTAGTAAGTACGTTAGCACTTGTTCCCTTTGTTCTGCTATCTTCAGAATAACTTCGTTGCTTCTCCGGAACTTGAAAGGCTGTGGCCCTGCGCTGCTTGGGAGGGACCCGCTACAGGCTGCTCAACTTTTTCTCCGCTGCGACCCTAGGTCTCTTAGGTTCGTGAGAGCCCCGAGATTTGACGACTTTATTAATCGATCTACATTCATCACTTATTTAAATTATAATTGGCTAATGATTATACTATGCAATTATACTTTATTCTCTTTTGCTTAATAACGCTAATCGAGATTTTCTAAATTTGAAAGTTATCGAAACTTCTCAATTTCTGAACCGCTGTGCTGCCCTGTTCCCACCTGGCTGCCGACGTTGGTCGCCGGGTGTCTTGCCGCTTCTTACCTCTTCGACGCTATCCTTATACTGCCTCATGTTCAAATAATCAATAATTGAGAATGAATAAACTAGAAACGTTAAGAAAATACCTTTCGAACTCAAAGTTTCGTATTTCTCCTTTATGAGTTAAAACTTTAGAGCGAGGTTTTGCCACAACAGGAGGCGCGTACAACACTGGGTGACGCAAGGATATACACTTAAAAAATCCCTACAAGTCAGGTAGCTATCGACAAACGTTCAGTAATGCACATAAGCCAGAGAACCCCTCAACCCGATTAAAAATGAACGTAGGTAACAGAATTGGCAGCAATCACCTAACAGTGTGACTAGGGAATAACTATTAGAAACAAAACTTCAACGCAGTCAGCAAGTTGACAAGAAAGTGAAAACCGCAAGCAGAGTGCTGGGATTCATTCCCAGGAATTTCGAGTAAGGACATAATCATGTAATCATTCTCTAGTACAAAGCACTAGCGTGTCCGTATTTAAAGTTGGGTGTTCAGTTCTGGTCGCCACGTCAATGCCACGATATTGATAAAATAGAATCGAAAGAAGAGCAATAAAATTGATAGGTACCTCAGCTGCGAAACAAGCCATACGAGTGTTGCCTATGGGAAGTGGACTTGATCTGTCTCCAGCAAAGACGACTGACTCAGGGAGCAACAAATGGAAATATTGAAGTATCTAAATGGCTTCAATGACGTTCTACCAACGGGACTTTTAGAGAGACGTTAACGATCGCCTGCGAAATACCGGACATAAAACTCAAATATGAAGGTCGAAAAACTACCTAAGCCAGTAGTTCTTTCCGTATTTCATAGTGTAAACATCTGGAATTGTCGGTGCGGAGACAGTTAACAACACGCTTAAAAATCGTCTTGACTAACAATGGGAGAGACACCTTCCACAGTTACGAACACCTCTACCCTTCCTCTAGAGCGCCGCCCCAAAATCCTCAGCGTCACTTTTGACACCCACTTCACCTTTACACCGCACATCACTTCCACAGCCGCTCGAGTCTCCAGCCGCCTTAGACTGCTGAAGGCCCTAGCGGGCACTCGCTGGGGCCAGTGCAAGGAGACCTTGCTTCTCACATACAGGGCATTTGTCCGACCTCTCTCTTATCACCTACGCGGCTCCAGTTTGGTATCCTGGGGCTCGCCAGTCCGTGGTTCGCAAGCTGCAGACGGTTCAAAACGCCACTCTCCGCACCGCGACCGGTTGCCTCCGGATGGCTTCCGTGGACCATCTCCACGCTGAGTCCAAGATGCTGAGGATCGATCAATCCCTCGACCTCCAGTGCCGTCTATACCTCGTTTCCGCCCTTCGTCCCGAACACCCAGTCCACTCTGTTGTCACTGCACAGGCTGGCCTTCGTCTCATCCGTCACAACTTAGCAACCAAATTCCAACCAGACATCAACCACCTACTTACTGATAATATCATACCTTCCCCAGAGTACCGCTCAGCGATTTGCTCCCTCCACCGATCTGCCGTGCAAGCCTCACTTGACCGCCTACCCGTTAACAGGGTTCTGGGCTCTGCCCCGCCGGAGATTTCGCCCGGCGAGGCGGTCCTCTCTCGAGCGGCCCGTTCCACTCTATCACAGTTGCGCACAGGTTTCTGCTCTGCCCTAATGTCATACCGCCATAGGATCGGACTGGCGGATTCCAACACCTGCCCCGAGTGCCACCGCGCCCCCCATACCGTAAACCACCTGTTTGAGTGTCCCGCCCACCCTACCGCCCTCCTTCCTACCTCTCTATGGGACAGCTCTTTATCTGTGACTGACTTCTTGTGTTCCCTGCCTTCCTTCTCATACCTACCGCCACACACCCGACTCCCTCCGGAGCCGGCCCCTACGTAACAACAACAATAACAACGAACACCTCCTCAAAGAGTCACAAACTCTTAACAGCCAAAGCTTCGGAGGCCACTTCCACCCCAACTAATTTCACGCCTCCCGAATCTGCAGCAATAGAAATCATGCTCGCATGATCGTCCCTTTGGCTGATTATTTTGTTTCCTCAAAGCATCTAAATGATAGTGACATAGTTGCAACTGCTCATAGGTCCGGGACGTCAGTCCCGGTGGCTCTTTGGGAATGGGCCTGTTGGCGCATCTACTGCCGCCTATCTAATCTAATACAATAGTAGAAATTTGAAAAATAGCCCAACAAAGAGCGACTGAGTCTTGTTTTCGCATAAAAATATCTGGTCGCCACATCTGTGTAAAGATATCGATAAAATGGAAAGACTCCAACGCAGAGCAACGAAATTGATACCTCAGCTGCGAAATAAGTCGTATGAATGTCGCCTAAAAGAACTTG
>LQNS02000226.1:10212395-10229459 GCA_001587735.2 Parhyale hawaiensis
AAATCTTGAGGACCAGGAGTCGGAGTCGGAGTCGGAGTCGGAAATTCTGGAGGGCCAGGAGTCGGAGTCGGAGTCGGAGTCGGACCTTGAACCCTCCGACTCCGCAACCCTGGAAGAAGCTCGCGCCTCATTTCCTGCCAGACATGGAGCACCTGACCAAGATTGTTCTAACAGAACTCATCTGAGTTTGACTTAACTTCTAAACTATATCATACAAAATTGGATCGCTGTTAGCCTGTATAGTAGTCCTCTTATCTAATACGGCGCGAAAACCCACAATATAATAACAACTGGTCCCCCCGGGCCCCGATTATATACTTTGGTAAATTTTTACTTTAGCTCACATATGGTTTTTGTAGTTTTTCTTCCCTTGAGTAGCTATGTTAATTGGGCCAATTTAAGAACATGAATAACGTTTACACGCAAATACTTAGTTTTCGACATATATGACTTTGAAGTTCCCATTGTTTTTCTATAGAGAAAATAACCGGCGTCGTAATACGCTTGCTAGCGACCTAATAGGAACTTAACCAAACCTACCTAGCCTAACCTTACCTAACCTGTGTTATTTTCTCCCATAGAAAAACAATGGGAACTAGAAAGTCATATAGCTCGAAAACTAAGCATTTGCGACGAAAACGTTATTCATGTAAATAGTCTTGAATTGAGCCAGCTAACATACCGAATGCAAGAAAAAACAAACATGTGAGTTAAAATAAAATAATACGCTTTATTTTTGGTCAGCCCGGCTCAAACCCCGGTCCCGGCTATTTGGTTATCACCCCGGCCTCAGCTACTTGAGTTTTGGTCGCCCCGGACCCGGTTTTTCCAAAATCGTCGCCCCGGTGGGTCTCTACAGCGTTGCAAATATCTTTCCGCCTTTCTCAAACCCGACAAGATATAGGTAGTTCTTTTTCTTCTCCGTAACCAATCTCCAGCTACCCTGCATGGCTGTGGGATATTGGCATCCTGTGATGGAGCTGGCAACAGTAGTTCGCTGTAGGGTATATTTTGTGACTCTCAAAGCCAATCCTATTCATTCTAATAACTTGCTTTCTCTTTTTCACTATGTTTACCTTTAAGTGGCCACTATTTTCAAGTTTCACGTATAATTATTCATTGGGATGCATGCTTTTCGTAGTCTCTGCTCTGACTCAGGATATCGTACAAGTGTAGAATAAGTAACTACAGTATATTAGGAATTGCTTAAAACTTCCTTAACTGTTTATTAGCTCTATAGAAAAATTGATCACAAATTATATTTAGCTATTTTAACCTTACTTCAAGTTACGCCGTAAAGGCATCTCATTTCAAGTTACGCCGTAAAGGCATCTCATTTCAAGTTACGCCGTAAAGGCATCTCATTTCAAGTTACGCCGTAAAGGCATTCAAAAGTTCAAATTACGCCTTTAAGGTTTACAATTAATATATGAACGGGACTTTTTGAGAGAGACGTTAATGATCGCCTGCGGAAACAACAGACATAAACTCAAACAAAAAGGTCGGAAAACTACCTGAACCAGCAGTTCTTTCCGCATTTCATAGTGAACATCTGAAATTGTCGGTGCGGAGACAGTTAACAACACGCTTCAAAATCGTCTTGACTAACAATGGGAGAGACACCTTCCACAGTTACGAACACCCCCTCCAAGAAACACAAACTCATAACAGCCAAAGCTTCGGAGGCCACTTCCACCCCAACTAATTTCATGTCTCCCGAATCTGCAGCAATAAAAATCATTGATGCATGAGCGTCTCTATGGCTGATAATTTTGTTTCCTCAAAACATGTAAATCATACTGACATACTTGCAGCTGCTCATAAGACCGGGACGTCAGTCCCGGTGGCTCTTTGGGAATGGGCCTGCTGGCGCATCTACTGCCGCCTATCTAATCTAATACAATAGTAGAAATTTGAAAAATAGCCCAACACAGAGCGACTGAATCTTGTTTCCCGTAAAAATATCACTATTAAGTAGTACCGGAATCACATATGATACACAACACACTGAGGGGATTAAGGAAAAATATCCTCACCTCTTGAGATGATACAATCCATAGTCATGAGCAGCAACGTCCAGCAAAGAGCATAGAAGAGGTTGTAGAGTTTTGTGAGGTATGTTCGGGGTCCTGAGTACGGCCACCTGGCACTCTAGCAACGGCGATAGCAGCTCGCGACACGGCGCACCCCACTGCAGACCTGTGGCGCCTCCCTGGAATTAAAGACACACATGGGATACGTTGCAAACACAACCTCAGGGTTATTTGTGTTATGATTGTGTCACTCACCCGTCACAGCAGTGTTACCTAGCACGGCTATGCATTTAACAGGAGCTGGGACCTTGTGGACGTCCCATTAATTTCAAACGTTGTTTAAATAATATTTTTAGTCCCAGCAGTTCCTGACATTAATATCAAGGAGGATCGCTCATGACTTCCACTTTTTGCAAATAGATAACTACAACAGACGCTCTACGGGATTCGAACCTAGAGACTTAGCACAACAACGCGCAACCGCTAGACAAGCGGTAACAGAGCATAAAAGGTAGGCGGGGCAATGCTTCGCAATACATTACTGCAGGTCAGCCTTTAATACTCAGCGAAGGTCTAGTGGTTGTACGTTGTTGTGCTAAGTCCTTAGATTCGATTCCCAACTAGCCTCTGTAGTATTGAAACAAGGTTATGATTGTGAGCAACACGAATCTGAGCTCCAATCGGTCACGAGCTTAAAGCCATAAGAATTTTAAGCTTCCACACAGCATTACTGTTATCCAATTAGCCTCTATATAGGCGTGGTATGATGTTCCGTGGAGATGATTTTCCTCACGCTGGTGATTGTACAAATTCCTTGCAGTTTCTGAACGGCCCTTGAAAGGCCCAGGTGCATATCATACATATGTTGTTTACCCATTTACAATTATTGAAAAATGCATAACCAACAAGACCTAAAAACATAACGAAGACGGTGACAAAGATGGCTAACCCCCTCTGACACTATCAACTACAAAAATGAAGGCGATCATAGGTTTCGCTGGGTGGTACGTATACAAACTTCTCTTACTGATGGTACTTGAGATACCCACCACCAGATTGTTATGAGCAGCACAGAGGTTCAAGATGAGCAGACTGAGAGGGCTCAAAAGTAACGAGGGAGAGTCCGTGTCGGCTGTAACACTCGCCGTCCACTGAGGCAGCACCGAACTGTAGGCGTCCGTCGTCAGCATGTGGAGCACAGCTGCCTTGACGCCCGAATGAGAGGACAGCGAAGCTAACATATACATAACTCTGGCGAGGTTCGCAGCAGCACTGCTCGCGTCAGACCGCTGGTACTGGAGGACAAGATCCAGTAAGGGCCTCACGACTATCACGACCATCTGAGGAGCCAGGTCTGCCAGTGCGATGCATGCCCGGCGGAGGGCGTAAGTTAGAGAAGGCTGTGCGGCAGGGGCTAAATGAAGAATGAGCGAGTTGAAATTGTCAGCCAGTGGAGCGAGATTAGCGGCACAAAGTTTACGGACGACAATACAGCGTTCCACCTCAGCAGGGGTCAGTTGTCTGCCGGCTACCGGCAGAGGAAGAGGGAGAAGCTCTGTCAGTAAACACAATCCAGCCACCATGGTGTAAGGCGCTTGGTCGCAAAACTTCAAGATCTGCGTAATAGAACGAGTCAATTAAATACAGAAAGTGCAGGATGATAAATACAAATTACTGGAAACCGTTACTGATACTGATCATAATATTGGCAGTTATATCATTGGAACGTTAGATATTTAGTAACAATGAGAAATATTAAAACCAGAAAGTACGTCCATTTTGAATGAGTAAGGAAATTATTGCAAGCGGGCCCAAAGATGGCTACTACAGAGCATCAAGTCGTTTCTTAATGAACTGCTTCAGAAAATTATTCTTCAGCTTTAGGCAATAAATTCCTACTTATGAAGTTAATATTCCAATATATCACTCAATAGCATTACCTGCAGCACCATCTGAGACCACAGACTGTTGATGTTGCACGGCGTGTCAGGGTTATGGCCAGGCTGCGTGTACAGCAGCAGCGTCTCTAGCAACTGCTTCTGCAGGGCAGACGCTGCCTCAGCATACGGGCAGCTGCTGGAGAAGGACGTAACCAAGAGGTAGGTGGACAAGAGAGGCAGGACGCTGGTGAGGTCGTGATATGCTGCGGACCGGACCCTTATGACCTCCTTCAGTAAGATGTGCAGCAGTGACAGCGCAGGCTGCAGTAAATTAAGAATTATACCGCCTGCCGAGCCACTGAGTAGAGCCAAGTGCAACCCAGGTTGCGGGTATAAATTGCATATCTTCGTAAGTAAATTGTTTATATGTATAATCAAGTCAGCAGAGAAGAACTGAACGACCGCATACTGGTACTTTAGTTCTTGCATCACTTCTTCATTGTCACCATCTTCACTTGCAGGATTCTTTGGGATGGCGAGACTTTGCATAATCCGTAACACGGTGAATAATTCACCAGGGAATTTATCGACATGTTCCAGTTGGGTTTTGAAAACATCGACAAGGTGAGGGATGTTGTCGCAAGAAATACACTCGGGCTTCCTGGCAATCGAGAGCCAAGGTAACAATTCGGCAAATTTCGCAATATCTTCCATACCTTCACGGGGCTCGATGCTTTCGATGATTTGGCAGAGTTTGTCAGCGTATCTTCCCAAGAAGTCGGGGTTGCCATCGTGCTTCACGGCTACAGTCAAGAGCTCTACAGCGTATCCGAAGCAAGCAGCTTTCTGGGGCGCCGAGTCAACGGTATCTTTGGGTGACAGAAGGGTTAGGTACGGGAGAAGTACATGAGTATAACTGCCAGTACAGAGAGTCTTCGCTAGGGACTGCCTGCCGCGAAGGGACTGCATGAACACAGCCAAGGCATTGAGGTGAACCAAGGACTGCTGAATATCAACAGTGCCTCCACGGTCTACGACCGGCACAGCAGACATTTCAACCGCCATGTTTTCTTTCGCAGATTCGTTCAAGTTGGATTCTTGGGCATTGCAGCGGGCGTTAGCATGAGCTAGGGAGTCCAGTTGGTGGAGGACGTAGAGCTGCTCCACCAGAAGGACACCCAAATCTTGAGGGTCCATGCTGGGAGCGTCGTCCAATTTGCCGAAATATGCAGAGTCCGGAAGAAGTCCTGAAGAGCCGATGCGATCTCCTGCTGAAGACTGAGAGAGAAAACAATTCGCCTTGAGCTAACGAAACGTTAGTTGAGGCGAAAGTGCTTTGTTTAGNCGTATCCGAAGCAAGCAGCTTTCTGGGGCGCCGAGTCAACGGTATCTTTGGGTGACAGAAGGGTTAGGTACGGGAGAAGTACATGAGTATAACTGCCTGTACAGAGAGTCTTCGCTAGGGACTGCCTGCCGCGATGGGACTGCATGAACACAGCCAAGGCATTGAGGTGAACCAAGGACTGCTGGATATCAACAGTACCTCCACGGTTTACGACCGGCACAGCAGACATGTCAACCGCCATGTTTTCTTTCGCAGATTCGTTCAAGTTGGATTCTTGGGCATTGCAGCGGGCGTTAGCATGAGCTAGGGAGTCTAGTTGGTGGAGGACGTAGAGCTGCTCCACCAGAAGGACACCCAAATCTTGAGGGTCCATGCTGGGAGTGTCGTCCAATTTGCCGAAATATGCAGAGTCCGGAAGAAGTCCTGAAGAGCCGATGCGATCTCCTGCAGAAGACTGAGAGGGAAAACATATTAGAAAATGAGCTCACAGAAACATTTAGAGAGTTTTCAAACAAGTATTTTAAACTGAATATAATTTGTAATTGACTGTAGCTACATCAACACCAAAATCAGTGCTACAACAGCGGCGTCTGTCAGTCACATTTACGACGCTGGACAGCTAGCACAACGTTTTATGGTCTCTGGGAGACTATAAAATCACACTGTATATTTTTTTAGAGCAAGAACTTGTTGCTAAAACCACTATAATAACTCTAGTTTACTGGATAAAAAAATTTAAGCGGAGCTTCCATTTCAAGTTTTACCTTCAAAAGAGCGCGGACAATGGAGGTGGTATGGCCGTGGTGGGTGGCGAGGTAGGTCAGACCACCCGGGGTTTTGAGGACGACTGCCAGTAGTTGCGTCATTTGGGTCATCACGCTGCGTAATGGAGCGTCCGCACCAGGCAAAGGGTCTATAGAATGGTGGGCGCAGTTAAAAGTAAACGTAAGTAGCTCGTATATAGCTAATTACTGTTGTACTCCGAGAGTGAAAACACCAAGCAACGCAATGCTAACACAAAGAGTAACAGATAGAAGGAATTCCGGATCATTACCAATATTTATTGACCTATTCCTCGTAACATTATCAACAGTTCCTGTTAATGACAAAAAATCAGTTTATAACTGTTCAAGTTATATCGCTAATAGGAAACAGATAGGTGGAGAAACGAATCGAACTGTGTCTCCTGAGAGGAAGGTACAGAAAATACGCTAGACCTCAAGAGCCACTGTGCATTATCACACTAGTCTAGAGGCCAAAAAATTGTAAAATCTTAGTCCATGGCAATCATTGGGGCCCCTTCGAAGGCGCGAACCCCCCAAAATATAGGACTGACGAAATAAAACCAAATCAACACCAAATCTCATGGTGTATCACATCTGCCTAGTTCCAAACAGTGTTATGCCAACGAAAAACTACAAAAAGAAACATAAAATAATGAGACAGAGCAAGTGCTGCCAAACGGGGGAGCTCATATCCACTGGGGCTGAGAGATGACCACTGTGGGTGCAAAATTATGGATTATTTCCATATCACTCAAAAATCACACACATGAATCTTACACAAATTTAGTACATATATTATTCTCTACTATAATATGGATTAATTTATAGAGAGCGCGAAAACACATCAGACGTTTCCTGTGAATACTGGGCATAGAAAAGATTGTGAGCCACAGAGGTAATGCGATACGATAATCTGACTCACCTTTAATGAGAGGGCAGAGCACCAAGTCGTAAGTGAGGGCAGTGAAAATGTGCCCCAAGGAAGACATGAGGCCGCCGTGATCCAGAAGCACGAAGACCTCTTGCATGATATTGTATGGACAACGCGGTATCTGGAACTTCTTGGTCATGGGAAGTAATCTGGAACAGAACGTGCATGCGTCATCTTCGGACTGAGCAGCTGTAACGGAACCTCATCAATTGACGCCCACACATTGACACACGTTATGCAGAGTGTCACGCCGACGACAACTGGTTCATTACAAGATTAATTCTTGCTACCACAAACCATTGCGGTGGTAGTGATAGCTAGGCTATCTATAGCTAATAGCCTGGGACAACTAAGGTGGCTTCGCAACATTCTTTTGTGTTCTGTTAGTAGAGCAAAGTATGAGAACGGTCGGTTGCTCCCTAGTAAACATCACTGCATGTCAACCATAAAAGTTGCTCCCGTCAGCCGACCATCTGCACCTAGCTAACTCTAAATAGTAAATTTTCGTAATTAGAAGTTGAAAAGTTGCATACTTTTCTGTTGCTTGCAAGACATCAACAAAACCCAAGGATGCATAACGGGCAATGATGACGTTAAAAGACGACACTGTTAATCCGGCTTTATTATGCTGAAGATGATGAGCAGACAGAAAGAACCGATTTCCATTAAATGCAGCGTAAATTTTTTTCATACCTCAGGATTCGCTGCAGGAACAGCAATAGGACATATTTAGCGTCATCATTTTCCGTGCGCTAATTCATTATTTCACTTGAAATTTCTCGGCAACTGATACTCAAGACGGTATATCGCATATTTTTGTTGTACAGTACAATAGCTACAGGACACAGTATGTATGCATTATACTTACAACAATAAGTATGATTGAAACTAATGGTCATTGTAATGACATTCATCAATCATCATAATATTGAAAACAATAGCACGTAATCAGCGTACCGGCCACTTTACCGTAGACTACCTTAATTACGGACCTATAGACGACGTTTGATGTTATGTTGTAGTGAGAAAGTTTGAGCCTCCGTTTCCGAGCTGAAAGATATCACAGAGAAAAGAACAAAGGGCATATAGTATGTAGATAGAAACGGGGAACCCATGCATGAAGGTGTTCCCACACAGGATCAACGCGCATGGGAACAGCAGTCGGGAAAGAAGAAGAATAACAGAATAAAGCATGAGCAAGTAGGAGTATCAAATCGGGAAGGAAGCAAAGTGTGCACGAAAGAGAGACGTCCCGAAGGCAGGGTGTGCAATGAAGGTTTTATCAGGACTGTTAAAACCTCCCTGCCCGAAAGCCTAGCTAATGGCTCAGGTAACCTACACGAGCCCCCTGGGGTTGCTGGGCCCCATAACCTAGCATGGGCGAACCTAACTAACATAACCCTATGGCCTATGACTCATCCTATGCCCCCTGAGGAGTACGCCATGTTTGAACTGGTGGTATTGCTACGAAAATATATTTCAGTAATTAATTATCAGCAATTCACAACAAAACGACACGAAGTTCTTGGTTACCTGAAGACAAGCAACGCAATAAAAAATAACAATAAAAAGTAACAAAGGACACGTACGGCAGCGACTGCGCCAGCAGCAACTCGGCATTAGTGAAGGTGTGGAGGACGTGCTTCAGGCAGGACGTGACGGAGGCAAACAAAGGGCGCGGCACAGGCACCGAGAGACGGCATACTGCAGGCTCTTCGTCCTCGCCCTCGTCTATAAGCTCCTCGCCACGACCGCTGGCGTCGTCCACTTCCATGGGCTCGGCAGGGTCGCACCAGTCGTCCTCCCGCCCGCCTGAGTCGGACACTTCCATGTCTCCGCCTGGGGCGGTGACGGCAGGTTATGTATAGAATAGCAGCGCAATTTCAGAAGCATAAGCACCGTAAACTTTAACAGAAGTAAGAAAAGCGAAGCAAACAATGCGGGTACCAGATGTCTCTCAGGCCCAACTGAAGCTAAGGTAATTTATGGAGTTATCAAGCCCCCTCCCCCCGCAGGCAAGATTCTTCGTTGGGTCAAGCAATTGAAATTGATATCATACGGAGCATGTTTGTACAGAGAGAAACTATACCACAACAAGTGGTCATATCTCAACACCGTATTGTTACGATATCTAAATATGTACACAGTTAATGCGGTAATATCTAAATATATTGGTGGTGCCAAAATCTTTTAATACAAAGGTCGTGCAGAGATATTTTTATATAAAAGAAGTGCGATGATATTTTAATATTCCACAGGCGATGCCTGTGCAACTTTCGTGGCAAATTGCGAGCGTTCACAAACACGAAAAAACTGCGACAAAGGGACCTTATAACAGTATAGCATTACAATTATTATACTGCCAGTTTAACCACCGTACTTATAACTACGACGACTGAAAAGCGAAATTAAATCAGTCTTATAATTTAATGTTCATTTATAATGGACATTTGAGGTCTAGGAATTATCAAGATGCTACTTCAGCATGAAAACGGTACGTTAGCTACTTATTAGTGTAGACAACTTCGGCAGTTGAAAGAGCAAATAGTGCACCATGAGGGGCAGTACAAGTATCTCCAAGTATGCAGCTAAAGACAGGCAATAATACCGTACAGCAACTTGAGAAGAAGTGGGCAGCTATAGCTACGTACGGAAGTGAATTACGAGTACACACTCACCGGTGGGCGGATCCTCCACAGGAGCGGGAGAATCAAACGGAACCTTCGCTTCCGTAGCACTCGATTTGCTGTCTTGAAAATCCTGGGATGATTCTTCCACATCCTGGTTGAGAAGCAAGAAAACTGACGCAAGTTAAATTATAACAGTGAAATATCATAATCAATTGAACAGAAGGGATTAGATTGTACAATAGAGTCCCTTCACACACTACCAACAGTTGTTGCTGGAAAGGCGTAGGATGTGTGACATGTGGTTCGGCAAAATAGGCGAGAAATTTAGAACGGAAATTTTGGGAAGAACAGATGAAGAAACAAACCAATAGCAAGAATAAATCGGTTTGCGAGCGCAGCGATTCGAAACCGCATCGCACCGAAGGCCTAACACGTTATTTCAGCATCGCTTTCGGAATATCTCAGGATCTGACTACGAATTCAATGAGTTCTTTGCCTCAAAATCTGGCCAAAGCGCTACCATTGACTACGGATATATGGCGCAAGGTATCTCAAGGGAATTAAAAAGGAAACGAGAGGAAGACAGAAAAAAAAGACACTCGTGCGGAGGATCCCTCCTGTGGCAATCCCCATGGGCAGGTAGAAGCCTCTAGGGTTAATCAGACACACGCCAACATCGGCAGCCCACTTCACGGAGCACAAGGGGAAGTACAGAGGACCTACCTACCTACTTCAGAAACTAACCGTAGGCTATCAGCACAAACTACGGGCAAACGTACGCAGCAACCCCAGCTGTATGGTAGGTACCAAGCCAAGTTTACCCCAGGGGATGTGAGGTCCACAGAATCATCATAGCCAAGGCAGTCAGCGTACTAGAGTAATGGAGGCAACATGGCGGGCACGATAAGAGAGAGACAAGTTCCGACAGCCTACCTGAAGTTTTCTCAGCCTAGCTTTGTAATGAATAGGCTATCATTTTACCTTAAAACAGAGTGGACATACCAGCTCGGACGTATCAGATGTCGCATTTTGCCCTAAAACAAAGTAACCGAGTCCCGGCAGGCTTTCTATTCTCCCCAATTTTACCCAGAAACCGTGGATAGAAGCAACGGAAAACTCACGGCAGCGGCAGGAGGAGGTGCAGCAATGACAGCAGGAGGCAGAAGGGCTTGCAGGGCCGTGGCATCGTCACGCAGCTTTTCCAACACCTCCAGCAGGTGCAGCTTCCTCAGTACAGCAGCAAGAGCCATCTGGCGATATCATCGACAGTAGTTATTATCATGATTCTACTCCCAATTTAAGCCCTTCGGCAAAGCTACGTTATTTCGCTACGAGAGTTTCTCCTCCCGTAGGAATAGAATACTACAAACAACCCTCTTCAACAAAATAACAACCATGTATGAAGGGGGGCAAGCCCCCTTTCCAAAGCCTATGCTGCGATCCGTAGAGATGAAGACTAGCAGTGAGGGCAAGTAAGGTACTAGCGCTCCAAACATCACGTTCCCCCCCCCCCCCACCCGACATACAATTTCGGGGCATCTTTGGAATTCCACCACGTCATTCATCGCTTCCAAACCT
This sequence comes from Parhyale hawaiensis, assembly GCA_001587735.2. Lineage (NCBI taxonomy): Eukaryota > Metazoa > Arthropoda > Malacostraca > Amphipoda > Hyalidae > Parhyale > Parhyale hawaiensis. The sequence goes on from LQNS02000226.1 coordinate 10,223,578, forward strand.
ACGCAAAATGGCGATGAACCCAATTTGGTCATTGCCACCTCGTACAGAGACGCGGAGGCTGGAATCTCAAAAGAAACGGTCTCGGTTTCTGCGGTGCATGTGTCTGCGGGCAAAATAGCCAATGTGTCTGTCCGGGGTCAGTAGTGGGCTGTGACGCTGGAGGTGAGAGGTCATGCTGTAGGTACCTGAAACAGGCGTAGGTGGTCTATCTGTGCAAAGCGACATGGCAGTGCTCTCCGAGTGTATGCACGGATTCAAGTTATATTGCTATGAGCATCAAGCTTCAGTTCAAGTTGAGGTAATTTTATTTCCATGACACTACTATTACAGTTTCTAAAATGATCACTGAGATATCAGTTGAACATTTCCCTTAGCAGTGAATGGATAAGTAGAACATCATACACGAGTACACAAAATCATCAACTATTTCGTCAAAACAAACCCAAAGTTACTTTGATTATCTTTTCGCAGTTTCGAAGAAAGAAACAAGAACATGCAGTACATCAAGCACTTCGAGAAACACGACGACTGGGAAGAGTTGATGTCAGGCTACTATGTGGCCTTGGGCTCCTACAAGCACAGGATCGGAGTTGCGGTATCTCCGCAGTGCCCGCTCAGTAATGCGGAAGAGTAAACTGTCGCCTTTCTACTTATGTGCATTGCGTTTCCAAACGCACATCCACAGGCCTTATAAGACAAACTGGTAAATAGCACCCAGTTCTCTTACATGCTTCCCTTGACTTTTTTTTATCAAGTGTCCCAGTGCGCCGTAGCAAAGCGAAAACGAGCATGTATAGGCAACAATGCCTGCTTCGGCATGTGTGTCCGCGCTTCGAGGGTAATGTCGGTTCATGCAGGATCAGTGTCTGCCACACTGTTGTGTCGTGTAGTAGTAGAAACTTATACTAGCGCTTCAGTGGCACACTGCCTATATCGCGCAGAACTATTCCTGTGTTTAGCTACAGACTCAAGCGCGGTAAGGGCGCGGAATTTGTCTCATTTCACATTATAAAGTAGTAAGGAGAACAATATTATCATTATCAATTTACATAGAGAACCTATATGTAATTCACAAAGAAACGGGCAGGGCCGCAGTTGACGATAGCATTCATCATAATAGGTTCATCACAGTTTGTGATAGAGGTTCCATCTCGTAAGTCTTAAGGGCATTTCCATTAAATTGGCGGCAAGGTCTCTCAGAAAGCATTCCTCGGAGCATGGATTCGGCATCTCGACCATGCAGGTCCGGATAGCAGTCCCTCCGCTCGTCGGAGAAAGTGGGACACTTGGCCATTAAATGCAAGACAGTGAGAGGTACGACGCAGTCGGGTTGGGGACGCCTCATCCGCAGATAGTCGTGAGTAAGTCTCGTGTGCCCAATACGCAGTCGGCACAGTACAACGTCCATTTGGCGGTCATCAGTATTTGACGAGAGCCACTGTCGGACGGTTTCTTTGATTGTTCGTAATTTAATATTTCTCTGCGCCAGCCACTGGGATTGCCATAGCTCGCGCAGGTTGCGCTTGATTAGAGGGTAATAGCCTCGGCAGGGGACTGCACGGTTTGCCGCAGGCAAATCCGACGGTGCCACCTGCCCTGGATCTTCATCGGCGAGCTCATTGCCTGCGACGTCAACATGGCCAGGCACCCAACAGATACACACTGTCCTTTCCGGTCCGTTGCAATTGTTGTATCATGGTTACTATTCAGTTAATGACGGAGTGGATGCTGTCGTATGCTCGAATGGTCTTTACTACAGTCAAAGAGTCGGAGAATATGGTAAAGTTCTTCTCACCGATGTCTCTAAAGAGGAGCAGCGCCCCGTACACGCCGAACTGCTCGGCGGTGAAAATAGAGGTCTCCGGTAAAAGCCGGCAAGCTCTAGTTTCACCAGTCGCAGCGGCCGCGCATCCAACTCGGTCTCCCGTTTTAAAGCCATCGGTATAGATGTGGGTAGAGTCAGTATGTTGTTCGCTCACGTGATCCGTGAAGAGAGTTTTTAGTAAGAGGGGATGGGAGTCTTTCTTGTTTGGATGTTGCGTGCCGGGGCAAAAAGTTGAAACTGGTATGCGCCAGGCTGACTTGTCTCTGAACAGGACCGGGGCCACCTTAAAGGGCTCGATTTCCGCCATGAAGGAGAGGGCTTCGTAGTCCTTGGAGGAGGGAAGTGCATACGGGAAGTCTGCTCCCTCTGCCCGGTCTTGGCAGACACTATTCCAGGCTGGGGATCGTGGGACTTGTTCTAAACGGGCTAGGTACTGATAGGCAAGTAGCGCCCTGCGCTGCTGCAGGCTGGGTTCGCCGCTCTCAGAGAGAAGACTTAGTATGGGTGATGTACGAAAGGCCCCGGTGAATCGCCTTTGTGTCGTGGAGTCGCACTATTCAGTGGGCAGTGGCTTCCGCGATGACAACGTTTGGTCTAAACCAGACCCCTTACTTTCTTTATAGATGCAGTTCGGTACGGTTCAGATACAGCCATTATCGTTCCCGCCTCATACTACAAACTCCTGGTGAGCGGCGACAAGCACCCTCCCTCTCGCTATCTTCTGTTCCTCGCTGTCATCCCAACTTGGCCGAACGGCTACCACCAACCTTAGCACGAGTCTGTTGTGAGGAGGACAGCAGCTGCAGCACAACTTCGTACCCTGTTTGCTCCAACTTGGGCTGCAGGCTCACGAACAGCTGCACTCCCACGGCACAGCTGAGGATGCTGTCTATGCATCTGCGAACACGAGTGATGAATTTGTTGTAAATGAGAGACCACTTGGTTAATTTAAAGTCCATGCTGCTCAGACCACAATCACATAAAAAGAAAATGAAGCGCTAGCTCCTGTCCCGCAAAACAAACAGGTCAAGCACGGGAATAGCAAAAAGGGAAAGCAAAGAAACAACAGTAGGAGAAAAAGTACGAATAATTATTATTATTATTATATTGAGTAGTTTAAGTCTCTGTCTCCACAGCAACGGCGATCTAACAGAGGAAGAAGCAAGGGACACATAGTGTGACGATAGATACGTGGAACCCATGCACGAGGGTGTTCCCACACAGGATNGCCGTCCCGAAGGCCTAGCCAATGGCTAAGGTAACCTACACAAACCCCCTGGGGGCGCTACTCCCCATAACATAGGATGGGCGAACCTAACTAACCTAACCCTATGGCCCATCCTAGCCCCCTGAGGGGAGAAAAAGTACAAAGGAAGCACCATTGCGAGTAGGGCTTATATTGTTGAGGTAACCTACAAAGTCTCTGGGCGCAACTCCCCCTAAAATATACGACGGGCAAACCTATGCCAGTCGCTGCTCCGCTGTACAACACACGGTGGGACTGACCTGANCATCCTAGCCCCCTGAGGGGAGAAAAAGTACGAAGGAAGCACCATTGCGAGTAGGGCTTATATTGTTGAGGTAACCTACAAAGTCTCTGGGCGCAACTCCCCCTAAAATATACGACGGGCAAACCTATACCAGTCGCTGCTCCGCTGTACAACACACGGTGGGACTGACCTGATGATAAGAAGCTTCAGCGAGATGGCCATGTGAGGCTCCAGGTACAGGCTCCTGAGCATGTGCAGCAGCGGCAGCTGGTTGAGGAGCAACCGCGTGACGTCATCGCTGCACTGGCACAGGCAAATGCAGAGCCGCAAGCCCACTTTCAAGTGGCGGATCTGTGTGCCCAAAACAGATAAATTTAGACGTGACTTGAAACTCTTAGCCATGTATTTCAATACTCACAACAGTAACTTCAACAAGCCTCGTATGCCGCGTAGGGGAACGCGATTTGCAGGACTGATAGCCTATATCATGAAAAGGAGGAATTACCTTATAGACGGGCTGAGCCTGGGCTACAGCGCACTCCATGTCGAGCCCGGCAGACACCCAGCGGCAGAGAGTCTCCACACACTCTGTAAATCGATACGAATGGCACGTTTAGAGGTCGAACGGTTAACTTTTAGGCCAAAACGATTTGAAAACTGTCAGATGGAGAAAGAAGACAACTCCAGTGACAATATCCACAATGTAATGCGCAATTTTTTGGGAAAACTCCCTTACTCGAAGTGACAAGAAAGAGAGCTTTCAAGAAAATAAACTCACCGGTGATTTTCGGTGCAGGCAGGCAGTGCAAGCAAGATGGGAGCAGGGCTACGACCTGCTCACAAGCATGCACGAATGCTTCTCGCTCTTCGTCAGATGAGTTGAGGGACGGGACACAGCCGCTCGCCACAGCAGCCAGCAGCTTACTACCATTCTGTACATACAGCAACATAATATTAATTGATAAAAAATTCCGAGTGCAACCCTCAGAAAGCCTGTACATTACTTTTAGTGTTTATTCAGAAATGACTTCCGAACAGCTACTTCAAAATCCAAGAATATACTTCAGAAACCACAGGGAGTCAACACAGCGTGTGAAATCTACCACCTATATCTCATATTTTAATGCTATAGCTAACTTACTCTCTCAATTCTTCCATTATATATCCCACTGCCATATATGCGATGCATTTAAGAAGCTTGTTTTGTCTTCAAATCTTTATCAAAATATACACCACTCGAATGAAACAACAGGTCCCGTTAAGGGTACCTACACTGCAAAGGACATCACACAGTCTCCTAGAGATGAGTAATGCAAGACGTCACTGGTAAGAGATCCAGCTTTTAATCAGTTTTCTGCTCATTAAGGAAATCACCCTTATGCGAGGTCCACTATTTGGTAAAGTAAAAATCAATGCTTCATTAGGGACCCATGGAAATCACCATAAGAAACAAACTGATGGACTAATTTAATCACTAAAGTTACATAAACCATTATAAATTGATTTTGCTCACATCTACCTCTTCCTTGCTTTCAGTTACATCTCCGCAGCTTGTGAGGACATCGCCCGCCGCACCAGAGGCAAGGGCCGCCTGGTGAGCAGTAAGGGCAGGACTGCAGAGCTGCACCACAGGCGCCACAAGCTGGAACTCATCGACAACGGAGTACGGCTTTAGCCACTCTTCCCACTCTTCCACGATGTAATCTTCTTCGCCAGCTTCCTCCTCAAACTCTTGGTATTCTGGTAACTCTTCTTCATCGGACATAATTTCCTCAAAGTCCAAATCAGCAGCTGTGGTGTCTCCAGCAGCAGCAGCAGCTACTGTTGCTGTGTCTGTAAAAATGATAAAGTCTAAAAACATGATACAGTACAATATAAAATTAGCAGCTAGTACTGCTATTAATACTACACGCCTAGTCATCCATGGACAGGTAATAAACCCAACTAGAACGTTCAGCAACTCCAGGATGTCCAAAGCGCTGTTATGAAGAAACCATAGCATTAATTCAAGGCTTCTTGATCGGTGATCGTCACAGTAACTTAATGATGGCGAAAAAGAGCATAAATCAAACCAATGATAGAATTACTCTACACTAATGAAAAAGTTGCAGGGAACTACTGAAACTATGACACTGACACACTAAAGCACAGACTAGGGCTACTGAAAGTATCACTGTTACTACTGATTAACCTCCCAGGAGTGGAGTCTAAGCGCCATCCTCTTAAACCCCACGAAGGAAATGGGAGAAGCTTTTCGATTCTGCAGCCGAGTGGTTGTACGGTACTCCATGTTACCGCATTACCACAATGTTTGAGCATCGGGACCGCGGTACTCCACGTAACCGCATTACCACAATGTTTGAGCATCGGGACCGCGGTACTCCACGTAACCGCATTACCACAATGTTTGAGCATCGGGACTGCGGTACTCCACGTAACCGCATTACCACAGCGTTTAAACATCGGGACCGCGCCTCATTCGGACCAGAAATCCAGAAGGGGCCAAATGCGGGAGGGCATGAGTGAAGCGCAGAAAGCTCTACGAACGTACCTCTGTGGACTACTGA
>LQNS02000226.1:10271897-10296287 GCA_001587735.2 Parhyale hawaiensis
CCGAGGGCGACTGCGACTACACTTGCTCGTCTGGGGCCAGTGGGCCTATACCCGCAGCACAAACCAGTGCATGTGGGTTTCCCAGGTGAGGGTGTGGTCTAAGTTGACTTTACCTTTACGGGTGAAGGTAAAAGCCTGGCGGTGTAGGTCGGCCACCTCGATCAGCGGCCTACCTCCCGAAACAGTGGGGGAAGTATTGGGAACCTACGTAACTTTGCAAAACTAGCCTCGTCAGCAGGAGCTNNNNTGGCGGTGTAGGTCGGCCACCTCGATCAGCGGCCTACCTCCCGAAACAGTGGGGGAAGTATTGGGAACCTACGTAACTTTGCAAAACTAGCCTCGTCAGCAGGAGCTGCGGTAAGCTGCGACATCACCTGCGGAGAAAGCAATCGGGACCCTCGGAAAACTCCTTCACGTGATGACTAAGAGAATTTCCTATACGAAAAATGGGATTCATTTTGTGGCGAAATGGTCCAAAACTGGTGGTGTTTTTGACAACCCGTAGGCATCAGTTAACAGAGCCTATTGACCAAATCTAACACTGGCGATATTGGTTATTATAATTAACCCTTTATTGCACGAATTAAACAACACTGCGAATTATTTGCACAATTCGTAACTTCTACAAATACGTCCACACAAAGAAAATTTTTTGTCGCCCCAGAAGTAAAAAAGCAAAGCAGCGGCCAAAATTTCCGTTAGGGCAGTAGGCACAAACGGGCCGAATGTGGACAGGAGCCCAAAGGAAGCGCTAAGCTAGCAAAACGTGCAAGAAATACAGCGCAGAAATACCAATAAAACCACTCACGGTTGACTTAACAGCCTGCAGTCCCACACGGCCGAACACCGATCATGGTACTGGACCCCATACTGACACAGATTGCTGGATATAACACTGACTGAAAAGAAGAGCTTTGGAAAAGACAAGCCACCAGGACAATGAAAAACATTAGGAGTAAACGTAACTTACCAGAATAGATCATTGTCCCAGCTGTAAACTCTGAATGCCGCGGTTATAAAAGCATTAAATTAAGAATCGTAACTAACCAGAATTGATATTTGCCCCAGCTGTAGACTCTGAATGCCGTGATGATAATTGTATTAACTTAAGAGTCGTAACTTACCAGAATTGATCATTGCCCCAGCTGCCCACTTTGAGTGCCGCGGTAATAAAAGTACTAAACAAAGAGTAACTGCGACTCACCAGAATCGATCATTTCCCTCGCTTTAGAGTTGGAGTAGCCGTGGTACGGCACGTCCCCACACGAGAATATCTCCCAGCTCAGGACGCCGTAGCTCCACACGTCACACAGGGAGGTGTATTTTCCTGGAGGAGGGAAATTATTTTCGAACTTACCACTTTGCACTTTTAACATTTTATTCCTACAAACAATAATAAAAGTGATACCGAAAATGTTGGGAATAATTTTGCAATTAAGGTGACATTAATTCGGCAATCAAGGTGACATTAATTCGGCAATTAAGGTGACATTAATTTGGCAATTAAGGGGATATTCAAGATCCAAGTATTTGTGTTTGATGAAAATGTCGTTGAGATTGCATAACTCATTGGGTATTCGCTTATGGGCTGTTCACACGGCAATCACATGAATGAGCTTGCGGGGTTTGACCGGAGAGCGTCCGTCAGCAGAGAGACAAACTTTTAAAAGCGCAGAATCTTCAAAATGCTGCAATATTTTACACAACCTGTCACACGTATCACCGTCACCTTTCAACTCACTCCCTTAGTGACAACAGCTTATTATTCTTGAGTTGTTTTGTCATAGATTTCGAGTTGATATTACTTGTAAATAAATAAGTATCATCGCATTATTTTTGTACTTGCTGTTAAGCCTGTAACCATGAAATGGTTAATATGGACTGGTGGTCATTTGATGAAGGGGTTTTATGATAGATTGCTTCCAGGAAATAGGAAATGTTTCAGTGATAATTGAAGTGTTTATGATATGCAGAAGGAAAGGGCTTACTACGGAAAATGCATCTCGAGTGAACAAGAGAGTCAAACTTGGCACTAAATTTTCCGCAAGTAGCTACCAGTAGTGCTGGGTTTTGACTATCGTGTGAATCCTCCGTACGATCGTCGAAGGCTTAGCCAAGCAAATCAGAATTTCAGAACTTGTTTTGCTTTAAAATCTTGAAGAAGGAAGCACATCGACACATGTCTTAAACAAAATATGTATTTTAATGGTTAAACCAACAGTTTTTAAAGTCGCTTTTCGATTTCGTATCAAGAAACAAATGTGCTTGTATATCTGTAACATGTATAATATTTTGGTAAGTAAAAGAAACCCAAATTAATTTCGAATTATTCTACTGCCCCTCCTAAAGTCCTTTATCAGATTCAACGAGCGCATAATTTCTTACGATGGAATCATAATAATACAGAAAGAATGATCAATAGAAGAAACTGCACCTTTCCATGAAACAAAATATACCAAGAAACAACGCGAGACAAAAGAGAAAGCAATGGAGAGAAATGTAAGATTGTTTTGTGGCACTTACGCCAGAATTAAAAAAAATCAACGACACGACCGTCAACCAGTGGTGATAAGTCTCTTGTATCATAAAGTCAGAATCCTCGCAAAAACACATGCTAGCAGTAGCAGGAAGGTATAACCTCCACGACAAAGGCGTACCGTGTACAAGGTACTGAACCCTAACAGATAGTGTTGGGAGGCCGAGTGGGCACTGTTGCCAATACAGCCCAGATAGCTTTAGTGACTATAACGGTAATTATACGACTAGATTCTCACCAAAATTAAGGGCCTCAGGAGCCGTCCACTTGATAGGGATCTGTTTCATACCGTCACTGACGATGTATTCTTCTTCTTCCCTTGACATGCCGAAGTCTGAGATTTTCACTATCGTTCGCTCGCCTGTGGAGAGAAACATTATTTTTTTTAACATCGTTTAAAGTTTAGTTTAAATAGTTTTAAGTTAACTAGTAACGGTTTCAGAACAATTAGGAAGATGGTGAAAGTTTTTAACTCATCAGTTTGTTGTCGTCTGGTTGGGCAGACCCGCAACGACATACACCGGCCAGCTGCCTAGAGAGTGCCTAGTGTAGGGCAAAAGGCCATTAGGTGTTGCATTGGGAGTTATACTGTCTGGTATACTAGCATCACGGAACAATCGTATGCTCAAATGAAAAAATAAATAAATAAATTGGCAACATAGACGACAAAATTTTCTAGTCCTACACTGCAAACAAGGTAATCAAACTCTGGTACTTATTAACTTGTCTGGACCTTTACCGCTTTCTTGCAAAGTGACCCACCGGTGAGTCAATCACTGCATTGCAATTAATGCGAAATAAAGGCCGCAGCAGGAAATTAACAGAGAACTTTCGATCCAAAGTAGCGAAACCTAAAGGCAATACCAATAGGATTATTCTCATTGTACTCAGCAAATATAAGAATTTTGAGGCTTTGAGCTATCAACTAGGAACCGATCAACTGCATGCAACTTAACTAGCAATCACCTTTATCGGAGAATAAAGATGGACAGCTGAGTTGGCAATCTTGCTCTTTAAATCAAGGGAAAAAAGGAACCTACCAAAGCACCTAATCCTTACGTATTCCAATTAAACATCGCTTTTTGCAGTTATAATATTATTTATTATTAAATGTGTCCAAAATAGGTAGGAAAGGAGTGAATCTTACTCTTGCAGGGCTGCCTCTCTGCAATTGCCTCTTCCTAGACAGAAATTCCATAGAAAATATCCCCTGTAATATCCCTAAATATCCCTTGCAATTGCCTCTTCCTAGACAGAAATTCAATAGAAAATATATCCCTTGTAAGATGTAGAAAAATACGACAACTTCACTCACCGACGAGACAGTTACGCGCGGCGAGGTCTCGATGTATGCAGTTCTTAGACTCGAGATACGCCATGCCAGCGGCCGTGTCTCGACACATACTCGTCATTTGCTTCACTGTCAGATTACCTTTGTGGTTACGTAGGTAACTTAGTAATGACCCGCCTGTGAAATAGAAAATTGCGTTATTGAAATAACCCGCAGAAAATGCAACAGTAGTGTCTAATGATGCGAAATACTACTTTTTGAGGGTAAGCTATCTTCGCGGCTCCCCTCGCACGTGAGTTTCCGGTTTATAACGGTCAATGCACTACCGGTTTAGCGGGGGTCTGGGGAGGCGCAAACCGTAAGTGGGCGGAGCCCGGGAAACCGGAAGTATAGGTGGAGCCGGAACCTACCCTCAAAAAGTAGTATTTCGCATCATTATACACTACTTGCAACATCAGTAGGTGAATGAAAAATAAATGTTTAGCATTAATTGTAAGTTTGAGTTCTATAGTACTCACCAGGCACGAGCTCCATGACTATCATAATAGGTTGCTTCTGTACACAGATACCGATGAAGTTGACAATGTTGGGATGGTCGTACTGCTTCAGTATGCGACCTTCCTGCAGGAATTTCTTCTTCTGCTCGTCAGGCAACGTCACGCGACACGTCTTTACTGCCACGTCCATGCCTGAGCCCACTAGCCGTGCCTTGTACACGTCACCGAAATTACCCTAGAGAAATAAAGAGTTCGGTTAATTTGCTGATCGAAAAATAGCACCATGCCGTTTATTACACAATGAGGGCGTTCAGTTCTTAATGTAAATAAATGGTACATAAGGAACGATGACGTGCCATTAAAAAGATGTGAGCACCATTGACATCGGCTATAAAAAATGCAACAACAACAACAATACAGAAACCATTGAGAGCACGTAAAATTTCCCAATAGAAATAGATATCACGATAAATAAAGCGGATAATGCAATGGGGCGTCAACATCACCACACAAATAAGAACGTCGCAAGAAAATACGTAAAATTCATATAATGCGTTACAAATATTTCCTGTGAAAAACAGGTGAAAATGTCGAAATAGAACAATTTTGCGTGCTCGATACCGGCGGTTTTCATAATCGTTTGATAAATTAGTGAAGATCATAGACAATTTCAATAGGTCCTATAGTTCTCATTGGTACAACGATAAAATAATTTCAGCAGGTGGCATATGCACCACACTGAGACATATTTCTCATTCCTCCAAGCCAATAAGTCAGCCGTATGTCATATTGCGTATTAAATACAAGCCACTGACCCTTCCGATCTTATCAATAAGCTGGACGTCGTCATGGTTGAGTTCCCAGTGCTCCCTGAAGATGGGGGTCTTCAGGATAGCTCCGGACTTGTTGGTGACAGGCAGGCCGCACTTGTGTTGGTATAGGATCAGCTCCCTAATGGTGGGGAACGCCTGACCTTCGAATCTGTACGCGCCCTAAAGGGAAATTCAAACCGTTAGAGGAAAGAGAAATTAGAACCAGGGGAAATTAGAGCCGTTAGAGGAAGGAGAAATTAGAATCAGGGGAAATTAGAGCCGTTAGAGGAAGGAGAAATTAGAACCAGGGGAAATTACAGCCGTAAATCCGGGGATGGACTTACGCCGGAAGAAGATTCGGGTTAAATCCTAGTTAAGTCACTGGAGTTATTAACATGTGCACAAATTTGGTGCTTTTTCAGAATGATACTGCATTTAAACTTTCTCAATTGGACCACCTTTTAACAGACAAAACCACTAGAGATGACACTCATTGATTAGAATGCTTTACGGCAACAGATTAAATACGGTACTTGAGATTCTCTCTTCACATATCAAAGCTTAGAAGTTTTAGGTGCTCATCAACAAATCCATTTAAGTAAAATTTAAAACCAGGGCGCTTCAAAAAACGTCCGAGGGTTGAGCCCAACCAGCTACCGCCGACCTTCGTCCCTGGTTAAAACACGAGATAATAACACATTTTCGATTTTAACCCTTGAAGGCAGCTCCCCCTCTCGGACGAGGTCATGTTTTGGAAGTTATGAGAAAAAAATTAATGCCTTTAAAGGTTGAAGAAGCGGAAGTTAAGCACACCTAAGAGGAAAATAGCACCCTGGATGGTGGAAAATGCTAGGCATATTAAACTACTGTAAATAAGTAGAATCTAAACATCTACAGAGACTAATTTAAGAAATTGATATTTTATCGTGCAACGCCAGAGGTATTAATTTATACGTCATTCGTTGTAACTTAAGCTGCAATTGTTGAAATTAGCGTCTTAGGTACTACAATAATATTTTACGTCTAAAGAATTTGAAAAACAACTATTTTAATACTTTCATTCGAAGTTAAGCTACTTTTGCTCTCTTTACAATGAAAAGATGTTGACCCTATATGTTACTCAAAATGCCGAGGTTTTGATAATTAATTCTTCTTTCTTCAAAACTGGACGAGAAAGCTACCATCTCACCTTAGCTATAGCGTGTAAAACTAAGTTAGAGTCTTCGACCGCACTTGAGACGCAGTCCATAAAATTAAGACGAATAATTGAACCTCACCTCAGGTGTAGTCTGTACAATGAAGTGCTTGTGAGAGCCCCAGCACACGGACAGGACGACTTGACGCTCGTCATTACGGGTGCTCTCCCTGACGAGGTAGTCGCCCTCCTCCCTCAGGAGGCGCACCACCTCTTCACGGGGCAGCACCCCGTGGAACCAAGGCTCGTCTTCCAGCTGTCGATCAGGGTCGTACGTCTGGGAAAATGTCCACAGGCGATAAAATGAAGTTCATTTGGAAAAAGTTTATTAAACTAAAGTATACAGAAATGAGACACGCACCGTTTACTGAAACTGCAAATGATGAAAATGAAATGAAGATAACTCATATAGAATCTATTTATGCCTTAGGGAAGCATGCATTACACAAAAATCAATATATTATACTAATAACGTAATTCATTGCTGTAGGGGCTGCTACTGACGTACCAGTTAGCCCATGTCTTTATCAGCCTCACCTCTTAGGGCTAGAAAAAACGTTACTTGTTGCTTGAAACGGTCACTTTCCTAGATTATTTGACCTGCACCGGTACCTAACTTGCTGCTTTGACTAACAACACCGATATGCTACTAAAATTCCCTTAAATGTAGCAAGGAGTGGTACAGTGTANCATGTCTTTATCAGCCTCACCTCCTAGGGCTAGAAAAAACGTTACTTGTTGCTTGAAACGGTCACTTTCCTAGATTATTTGACCTGCACCGGTACCTAACTTGCTGCTTTGACTAACAACACCGATATGCTACTAAAATTCCCTTAAGTGTAGCAAGGAGTGGTACAGTGTAACCGCTGCACTTCACCCGAACCTTACCCTATTCGGTTCCTTCAGGGCTTATGGTCTGACTGAGGCGCGACCCCTCTTTATCGGAGTGGTAACGCAGACCGGGGACTGCGATACTTGGCTACAGGATCGAAACGCCTCACCCTAGTTCCTCCATGCGGTCAAACAGGGTGGCGCTCAAGCTCCACCCTTTTCAAGGCTACCAAACTACAACAGCCTACGCTTTACCTACTAATCATTGCATCACGGTAGGTAATCAATCAACTAATTGCTATAGGTACTACAGCTAACTTACCAATTCACCCACGCCGTTGCTCTTGACAGTAGAGAGCGCTGCTACGTCAGGGGTAGTGGTGGTGGCAGTAGTTGTGGTGATGGGTGTGGTGGAGGTGGGAGAGGCAGTGCCTCCGTCAGTAGCACCCGCGGGTTCCTCCGTACTGGCGCGGGTGGGAGTGGGGGGCGTGGAGGTGGGAGAGTCGCTACCATTCACCCCCCGGCTCTTGTGGAATGGTTTCTTGAAGATATCTTTGAGGGCCGAGGAGCGGGAGCGCATAGAGAGATTCTCTCCTCGGACGTGGCTGCCCTGCTCGCGGCAACATAGAAAATATAGAAACGTAGAAAATTAATATAAAAATAGATTCAGCTAATGTGAACTGAAGACTCTGGCCAAGGGCACAAAATAGTCACATTAATCAGGATTGCGGAGTCGGGGCTGGTAGAAGTCGGAAATATTGGGAGACCAGAGTCGGAGTCGGTAACTATGTAGAACCAGAAGTCAAGTCGGTGCACATAGGCCTATTTGCAGAGACAGTGAGTCGGAATTGATAGTAATCGGTAATTTTGGGTACATGTAATTCAGCAGCCTTGGTATTAACCCTACTTTCTTCATATTGTACCTACAATGTATGGTGCTATAGGTCTTTTCTCCTCTTGAAGTCCTACGGGAAAAATAGCCTGTGTAGCGGGCAACACGACCTGAGCACGAGTGTGTTCAGTTACCCGACGAAATAAGCTATAAGAACAACTACGGCTGTCCGAAGAGTACAAGCAATGGTTCTGCTAGTATAGGTAGGGCGTGGAGTTCTGGTAAATTATAGGAAATTGTACATATAATTAGTCGATGAAGATGCCGAACTGGCCATTGCAGTATGGTAGGATACATGAGAAAACATTATATGGCTCAGAGATACGGCATCAATATTTTGATAAGCCTGTGTTGTGAGTAAGGCAAATGAATAAACGTTTACACAGTTGAAAGTTACAAGAAAATTCCAAAGATAGCATCGATCGAGTGACTCGCAAGTGACACAATGAACAGCAAGTAAAAGCTCAAGACAAAACTAGAGAAGCCCTCCGAGAGCACAAACTTCCGCCAAGTAACACAATGCTAAAAAAAATCGAAATAGTTCAGAAAAAAAGTGTCTTTCACAACTTCATCAAAATTGAATCAACAGTTCCACGCGATATTTTTAATAATTCTTGTAAATTTTCTGGGAATCTGTCCATAACTTTGCAGTTATGTTGCTAACATACAGACAGACAAGGAGACAAATAGACAACTTAATCATCACAGAAACTTAATCAATATGTGATGTTCCAGCAGTTCATGTAAATTTCAGGAAGATTTGTCCATAAATTGTTTGTTTGTGTTGCTAGCAAAGAGACACAAATGCGGGTAAAACCATAACCTCTTGGCCGATGTCATAATACGACGAAAAACAAACCTCTGTCAATTAGCATACAACAGAAACTGAGGTTAGCAGAACACAATGCTAAAACTGTATAAATAATCACACTCAGTAAAAGATATTATGTGCAAAATAAACAACACTAGCAACAAAAATAACCCACTGACATCTAATTTTCGCAGAGTTAAAGAAAAACGGAGCGGATGGACACTAGACAGAAACAGCAACCGTTCTTAGTCATATGCTATTCATATCCTAAGTTGTGCTTGCTATTGAAGCTATTGAAAGCATGAACCCCAGCTTAATCGAATTTAGAAGGTTTCTACAGTTCCAGTACATCATCTTCATGTTGATCACGTTACGAGTTTCAGGATTGTGCACGTTCCACGGAGCTTACCTTGTATCGTACTTTTGATCAAGTCCTGCATAAATTTATAACTTTTCCAATTACCGATGGCTTTCAAAATCTCCACACCAAAACTCTCCAATACACGGTTTCCAAATTTTCAAGCCAAGACAACAAAGCACATCTACATCCGCCAAGCCAACCAGCTCCAGGAGCACCATTTCGTTTTACTCTTTCTCAACTCATTCCAGTCAATCGCGTCCAATCGTTCGATTTCTTTTAGAAATATTCTGTCATTTATGAAGTTGCCCAGAAATTAACCGTTCAGCGGATACTTTCATCAAAATAGTTTGAATTTGGTAGAAATAATTTCTAACCTCTAGACACTTGCTGCACGGATGTACTCCGGTTAGTCGATAAAAGGGTTAAACTTTACGGTAAGACATTAACCAAATCTATCCACTTTAGTGGAGAAAGAACAACAGATAATTCTCCTATAACTTTCAACATCCCTAGCCGGGATAGCGACGCAGTCAGCAAAAAATTTGAAACATTCATGTACACGGGCAACACAAAGAAAAAATCATCCCATTATATCTTATAAGGCTGTTATACTCCTCATCCAGAAGAGTAGAACATCCTAAGGTCTGCCATTGGAGGTGAAGTGTGCCAGCTTTAATAACATTACAAAAATATCACCGATCTCTCCATTCATTAGTCTGAGCCTACAACGCTTGTATAGCAATAGCATCGTTGGAAATATCATGCAAGGACAGGAAAACAGGCAGCGTTATGGTACCAACAGGAAACAGTACACTGGCAGTGTCAGTGGGCTACAAACACAATCGATGTACTAAAACCATCAAGTCTCTTTAAACTAATGTTACAGTGAAGCCCAACTCAACCAACAGATGTTTTGTTGGAAGCGTAAGAAATTAATTAAACAGAAAACGGACATTGTCATGAGGGAAGACATGCAAGTCTTTCAATTAGGAGTTACACAGTTCATGGAGGGACAGCACGGATATTCGTACGCCGCCTGACTACCCACCCCTTTCTGTATTGATTTGAGTGATAGCAGAGATTTGGAGTTGCTCTGGGACATCTGCAAGGCAACACTGAATTACAGCACGGCATTTCAATCCCAAAAAACGAAAAATTTCTTCAAGGGAATGCAATGGAAATCTAGCCAAAATTCTAAAAATTTTATCGTAAGGAAATGAAAAAAATATGGGTCTAATTACCACAAAAGATTGGATTGACGATCTCCTTACAATCGAATTTATACATAGAACATGGAAAATAAATAGGACTAAAATGGTATTTAAAAATTTTCAGTCTGAAAGAACTTTTACCCGTATTGCCATATAGAGGACCAGATAAGGGCCATGAATAGAATTATATTTCTAAATCTAAGTTATCAAGACTTAACAGGGTTACCAACTTGCCAGTTAAAGATGATGCTCGCTTCATGTCTTCGTTGTTTTGTACAATTTTATAAATTGGGTTTGAAATTTTTCTTTCCAGGTACTTGATACAAATACTCGTCATTCAAGACTACACGTATTGAGTACCTTGAAGTAAAACTCTAAAACAAAGAATAGGACTGCATATAACAGATAGGACCTGGATAGAAAACTACCAGTACGGGAAAAGTGTACCAAGGACACAATCAAGGCTTATACAATCAGATACCACAATTTACACTGCTGCTTCAACACAGGTTGATGCTTTCTAAGGAGTAAGGACTTACACTGTCGCCTTAGTTACATCATAATAATTTCTAAAAAGAAAAGAATTACACTGTCGCGTTCGTTCATAATGAAACTTTCTAAAAATAAGCATAAAAAGTAAAGACCTACAATATCGCATTGGTTACAGAGTGAAACAGCAAAAAAAAAATACCATCAGGGTCGCCTTACCAAAAATAAAACTAGATAGTATTAGAAGTAAAATCTTACAGTGTTTCCATTAAGCTGGCTAGGTGCGTCCCATGGCTGCGTGGGCTCCTCACACCCCAGGGTGGTGAGGGGGTCCTGTATAAGCTGCTGCTGGTGCTGCAGCCACGTCTCCTTGCAGCGCAGCTCGTTCAGCTCCCGCCGCAGCACGTCACTGGCGCGCTTCAGAACAGGTAGCCTGCGCACAGTGGAGCAGCTCATGTTGAATGGAATAGAGCAGGCAGTGGACAACAGCTCACAGGCAATCTCTTCGTTTACATTGGAGTGGGTTAATTTAACCCCCGGATATATTATACATCAACTGGGAGTATCGTCAGTATACACTGGCCGAGGTAGGCTATTTTAACCCCGGGTATAACATAGACAAGGGAACACAGTCTCTTGAGGGTCAGAACAACTAACATCACGTGGGTTGAGACGAGTAATATCTAGTAGTTTACAATAATTAATATCAAGTAGGTCACAAGCATCTGCTACTACGTATGTAATGCATCAAACGAGGAAGGTTATCTGCAAGCGAGGCAATACCGTCATATTATTGAAACAATTATTCAGAACTCATCTCGAGCAAACGGCTTGTAGAAGAGCGACGGTTGAATATTATTGCGATTACTCATGTTGCCTTGCAGAGCCACACTCTCGGCTGAAGTTTTCTCATAGACATCTGATTCAACTATTTCCAACATTGTCATAACGGCAATATCGCATTAAGGGCCGGAGCATGAGTCTCTGCTGATTTCTGGGATGGGCCCGTTGGTTCATACCTATACCACCAGCTCTCTAATCTAATTATTTCAATGGCACTGACCTGGACGATATAGCAATATCCTGAGCAGAAGTCTGTCGTATATTGGCGGCCTCCGTCTCGTGCTGACTCAGCAGGCTCTGCTTTTCCCTGTGCTCGCCAGACACGTCCCGTAGCTTACGCTCCAGCTCCGCCAGTCTGTGCTTGAGGTTGTCTACGGTGAGGGAGTCCACGGCCAGCTGCCCGGCCTGTAGGCTGCCCACGCCGTCCCCCAGCAGTGACGAGGCGAACTCGAAACTTATCGAGTCGGGGGGCGTGGATCTGCAACATGAAATTTGACGTGCGAAGGTATTTCAATCAGGAGAGAATAATGTGGAGCAAACAGACGAAGCGAGTTGATCTGAAATTTAAAAGCTACTGTGTGAAGATATTTCAAAGAAGAGAGAGTAATGTGCAGCAAATGGGTAGAGGGAGAAGTTGATCTGGAACATAAAAGTTGATGTGAGAAGGGCTTCTAACTAAGTGAAAGTTATATACAGTCCATCAAAAGTGGAGTACGAACACCTGATTTGGACCGGGAAATTAGTGTGAGATGGGCTTGGAAACAAGTGTAAGTAATGGAGATCGCCAGTGAACAAGAAAGAATTGACCTAAATTCTGAGTAACAGTGATAGGTTAGAAAGTTATTGAAGAAATTGAGGTGATTTTCAATAGTGGGCGATTATTTCGTACATGTACGAATACTCAACAGCTGTAATGGAATTTGGATGGATGATTGCACTACATCTCAAGGCGGGCATGGAATGATAGCCTATACTAACTTTAATGCTGTGGCCACACTGTCCCATTGCGTACTGAACTTACGGATCTGCTGCGCACCACGCACTTTGTCCTGATATACAGCAAAAGTCCGTAGCATAGATACGGTACCATGGATGATGTGATACCTGAACGTCCGCAGATAAAGTTGAGCGTACGACTGCGTAACTTGACTCCGGCATAACTAAGTAACATAAACTCACCTGTTAGTTTCAATAAATGACTGGTATTCGCCGGTGGGGCTGACTTTCTCCACTGACGAGGCGATGTTCTGCTGCAGCTGTGCGTAGCGGCCCCTGGTGGTGTCGGTGAGCTGACACACCTCCGTCAGGATGTTCCTCCTGTCCAGATAAGTGGGTCGCTGAATTCATATGATAGTAGGGGGATCAAAGTAATGTTAGCGGGACATGCTTATAGGAGACACAATCCTGACGGAATGTAGGTTTACAAGCGAGACAGTACTTCAGGCGGGTCATGTTTACAGGGTGACATAAAATGCGGTATTTTTAAAAGCGTTTTTGATCTATTGTGCACGTTTACAACACAAATCATCACATAAATAGCCAATTGGTGACTATATCATCACAGCATTGACCATTTGGTCACCACGCTGTACCTCACCAAAGTACCAACCACCTCACCACTAACCATTTGGTCACCATATCCTCCTGCACCGTCTGCTGGTACTCGAGCAGCCCCGGCAGTAGCACCGTCCTGTAGTCGCGCTCGTAGTCGGCAGCCTCGTGTACGAGCAGCAGGTACTCGTTGTGTTGCTGGTGCAGCTTGCGGCACGCCTTCTGGTACCGCTCCTTCAGCTCCTCCAGCTTCCTGCTCGACTTGCCTGTGACGAAAATTAATATTTATGCGTAGGACTTAACATTAATCTTCAAATTTCACTCTAAAATAAAGCATTTTATTGCTTTTAAAATCTTTTAGCTTCTCCAGCTAGCGCTTCCAGCTGGCCTGCCCTAGAAATTTAATATTTATTCGTAAGACTCAATACCAAATTAATAATTTACGCCAAAATAAAACATTTCATTCCTTTTAAAATCTTTCAGCTGCTCGAGCTTCCTGCTTAACTTGCCTGGGACAGAAATTGATACTAAACTGTACGATGTGATGTCAATAACGAGACTCCATGCTGAGAATGAAAGTTCTAATTGATTTTGCAAAGCAGAAGCCACCATCTCGAATACACCGCAGTGTACCTAGTGTTCATCTTCGAGAGCGTTACTGAGACACAGTGCTATCATAATAGAGTGAATAAAACCGTGCAGACGCTCACAGCCCGCTGCTATATGGGGGTTTGCTCAGGCACACGAGCTGCACCTGCACCACTTCGCGACCTCCCACCACAAGTATCGAAGAGGCACTGGACCCAGACACACATATCGCCGGCCTCAAACACAGGCACGTTAGAATCCGGCACTATTCGCTGCTGAAAACCGTAATTACTATAGTGTTAACAGTACTAACGATAGGTACTTACTTTTGAGGTAATGATCTTCGTATTTGGATTTAGCGTTTTTGTATTGTTCTAGCGCCTGCTCATAGCTGCCCCGCGCTTTGTTTACTGCTTCTTGGTACTGTAAAGAACATTACAAAACGTTATTTTCGCACAAGAAATAATGCTTTGAAAACAGGTTGTAGTATTAGTGATACTAGCATAAGTTAGGTAACTATCAATAGATCCGGTGCGTAGTTGAGTACGTCAAAACACGAGCTCATCAATGAAGTGCGGAGATCAAGATAATCTAATCGGCTAGCCTTAACTTGTTTAGAATTTCAATTCTTAGCGTCTTTTTGGATCGAATTTTCAGTCATTTCAAGAGACAGAAACTCGGTAAAAGTGGCTCAGGACAAGTCATCTCTAAACTGCTCGCAACAAAAGTTGGTGTGCCGTAAGTACAGCATTGTTTTAGTCGAACTTTATAAAGGGTGTCCCAGGATTCTTTGAAGACATTTTAACCTACGGGTCATTACAAATGACACAAGCATATTTCACTCTATAGAGGCATGTGTCCGAAAGAGTTTCGTTTAACAGTTACGAAGAGTTCAAGTTTAAGAAGTGCGATTTACTCCACTGGCGGACCACTTCAGTTTACAGCGAAGAAAAAGTTGCACTTTGAGAGCTTGTTTACCCTGAGTGCTGAGCAGTCAGTCTGCAGCATACAGTAGCTACGTACAGACGACAAAGGGCCAACTATTGAACAGTGATCTCACAAATGTGCACTCAATTTCCAGTATGGTCAGAATGTATAGAGAAAGATATCCCATGTATATCCCACCACGGTCTCTGTCAGGACACCAATTGATTTCTCCTTCTGCGGACACATTAGGAGTTAAGTCTACGAAATGCCAGATCTGTACGAAAAACTAATCGGTCGGATTAGTGAAAGCTGTGCAAGGATTAGTGAATCTCCTGGTATCTTTGCAAGGATTCAACAATCACTTCACCAGCGTATCCACGCTGGCATCGAAACCGACGGGTGCCATTTTGAATTTCAAATGAAACTATCTAACCTAAATTAACCCCGGTATTCCTGTACATAAACTTATTCTAAGTTAAAATTTTCATTTACCCGTCAGTGCAATAACTCGCACTTCTTCAATTTAAACTCTTCATAACCTTTGACGAAACACTTTCGAACATACCTTTACAGAGAGGGACGCTTGCTTATTCCATTGTCAGAAGTCGTAGGTTAAAATTTGTTCAAAGAATTTCGGGATACCCTGTATAAGACAAGGGTAGTAGATAGCACCGTGAACAAGTCGGAGTCGAAATAAGTCGGACAGTTTGAGGAAGAAGTTAGAGTCGGAGTCAAAAAGAGGCTGGGCTTAAGAGTCGGTGAAAATTAAGCAATTTTATCAAGAAAAAGGGTCGTAGTGGTTTATTTGTGGGATCCATGGAGTCGGCGTCGGAAATGGCTGCACTCTTGAGTCGGAGTCAGAGCTGGACCGGATCCAGCCGAGTCTGCAGCTTTGGTAGGTCTGAAGGCCAACCGAGCTCGCTAATACGCTCATGAGTACATAACTTTTCAAAAGAGGGAGCATCTCACTCTTCGTTGTATTACATGGGCTTGTCGTTTCCGTATTACAGAATACCACTATAGGGTACGTATAATATATGACCGACCATGCAGCAAAATTTTTATGAAATAATTGTGCATTGTTTCCAAATGAACTGAAAACTAATTCTCCAGATCTGGTTGATTATTATTATCACATTCCAGGTATAAACACTGCATCCGCATTATAGTGTGATCCAAGCAGCGATTCTAAATAGGGATGAATATATTTTTTCTAAAAGCTCTAAGCCTTTCAGAACCACGTTAACGTTGTTCGAACCAAGAAGAGTCTCAACCGAAGATCCATGAAAATTTCAAAAATTATCAACAGGAATTTTCATCATAAAGTCACACTTTCCAACTATTCTAATGTATGTAGTAATCCTGCTCTTTGAGATCAGTCTGTAGCTGTCACAGGTTCTTCAAGACCTAGTGCTTCCGCACCATAATAAAAATGATTTTTTTTTCTAAACCTACAACAAGTTCACTCCCTCAACGTCTCGCCGCCATTGCTAACAATTCTAAGTCCTCAAGGAACCCATGGTCGGACAGCTTCCATGTACGGACAGTAGGCCTGGTGAACGTTTTGGCTCTCGGATATTTCGCCTATTGGTCCATTGGGCAATTCACCTTCTGGAACATTTCGCCTTCCGAAGGCAAAATGTCCGTTAGCCCAACAACTGTTCGTGGGTAAACTAGCCAGGCACCTGTGAAACCACGTAATGGGAGTTTTGTATCACCAAGAAACTCACTCTCGAGATCTGGTCAGTTATCCTGAGGTGTTCCTCGAGGTAGACCTTCCTGCTGGCTCTCTTCTCTGTGATGAGGGCGCTGAGCTTCTCCACAGCCTCCTGCACCAGCACGGTGGCGTTCTGCAGCATGAGGTTACTCCACTCCTCCAGGCTCTCCACCATCACCTGCCACGCCTGTAACGTACAATGCAATGTAAGAATATGTAGGAAATAAAAATATTGTGGAATGAAATATTTTCAGTCCAATCGTAGAAAATCCTATGCCACGTCAGTGACGCATTTAATAGCCAGTTAAAAGGTATTTGCGAAAGTGTTCACCTTATGAAACAATAGATGACAACACTGCCATGCAATCAGGCAGGTCTTAATGTCTTGAATAAAAAGCGAGGATACAAAATTCAAAAAACTTCATGTTTCTTAATTTAAAAAATCTTTATGAAAGCACTCACATTGAGTAACAATTAAGAAATCCTTCAGAGCGATCCCATGAAAACAGACACGCAAAGCTTCCCACTTTTAAAATAAGAACGGATTAATAAGTTTAGAACCCTCGAACTGCGGTGCGTAAAGTGTCTATGCCTAAGTGCCCACCTTGTGTAACAAAGAATCCTCCAGCACACTGTCGGGGAGGTCCATCCTGGTGGCGGTGTGTGCGAGGTGCGTCAGTGCTGTGGAGTAATCCCTGTCGCACTTGGCGCGGGCGATGAGGACCCTCTTCATGGTGTCCAGGAGCCTCACTTCAGCGTCCTGCCTCCCCAGCAGGGCCAGGTGGCTGCTAGGGCCCTGCAGACACGCGCTGAAGCCCATCCTGCCTCCCCCACCAGGCAGGCAAATCTTCCCGGCAACACCTTGCAGTAGTTTCGCCGGCTCTGTCGGGCCGCCAGAGGTGTCGCTCGAACCTCTGGTCAAGAAACAACATCGTTATTTCTACAATTTTGATATGAAAAACGTAATAACAATATATACTTTAGCGCACGGTGGATGCATCTGACGAGGTTTCCATTTTGCCTTGATTTTATAATTTGGATCATCCGGCAGTGTGAAGAACAGAAGGAGTCGGTGCCGAGTACGGTTAGAAAAACCATCGTTTTACTTCCTCTGGCCTCTTTATGCCAGAATGCTTCATCTGAGGGCTTCAACATGAGGAAAATTAAATAAATTCGTTGCTAGCGCTATGCGTGTCAATGGCTAGAACTCGGCACCTCGTCACGCGTTGAACAGTCGCTGACACTCAGCTCGGGGACGGCGCTTAAAACTCATTATTCGGAAATAGTACTAATTTCACTCTTTACTGTTTTTTTTTTGCAAATGCCAGTTGTCGCCGGTATATCACTGTTTAGAATGTGACCGAACGGATGACGATTACAGCAGTGAAATAGTTAACGATTGATCTTAGTGGTAGTCATATGGATAATACTCCGAACTAAATTGCGTGTATTTCAAAGGTTTCCACTTTTCTATAGGGTGCCCCTTAAGTTACACGGCAGTGTAACATTCGTTAGGAACCAAAAAACTGGAAAAACTACTAAATTAATCCTAATTTATCTCGGAATACAATGCAGTCATGTGCCAACACTCGTCGGGATAGAGTCAGAACTAAACAAATGCTACCTACAAACATTTTTGCTATCACTAGCACCAGTACTAGAAAGATGTAAAAACCACATGTGAAAAGAAGCAGGTGCCTCGGAAAAACATAACGCCCCAGACTTCTTAACGTCCCGGAAATGAACAAAGTCAGGCAGTGGTAAAGAGAGAAAAAAAGAGGACTGACAAAACAGCAAACGCTAATGCGAATATGACAGATCAAAGAACGTCGTTAGGTCGCCGAAGACAACGAAAATTAATTACAATGATTGGAAGAACAAAAAATAGCAAAATCGGTATTACATGTGTAGCAGGTCCGATAATCATTACCAAAGCAGTCACAATGTCCATACCTGCATGGTAATTAAGTCAAACACTACGCAGTAATGAAATCAACATTTGCAAGATGCCACACAGTAATAATCGTTACCTCTACAGTACTTGAACCATTACCATGACGACTATACGAACACCTACACAGTAAATTGACCATTATAGTTAACGGTCATGCGTGAAACCATTAACGTAACAATAATAAAACAATTACCTTCGCAACAATTAGCCCATTACTCGTACAGTTGATAAACCTTTACCAGCACACTTACTAAGCCATGACCCGTGCGATACCATAACTTAACCATTACCTGCAGGGTTGGCAGTTAAACCAGTATAGGTAGCTATACAATAACCGAACTAATACCTGTACAGCAAATAGACTGTTTCCGGTACAGAAAGTAAGCCAATAACTACCTGCATAGTAACTAGGCCGTTGTTAACCTGCAGGTAAGTACCTAGTTAAACAATTTTCACCTGCACTAAAAGTACGTGGGCCTCAGCCCTATATCAATACCTGTGCAGAAAGTTGTATATCTTGTACTGCAGACCATATACGTGCGACAGTATCTCCATGGTGCGGTAATTAAGTCTAGTGAAGTCGAAAATCGTTCTAAATTAATATTTTTCTAAGGATTCACGCAAGCGGAAAATTCGTGGCGATCGGATCGACGAAGAAGCAATAGTCATAATTTAGTTGGCTAAACGTAGGAAGCTTCACGAAAGTCGTTCTGGAGATTTCTTCAATAGGTATATTATATGTGGATTTCTTAAATTAATGCACTGAAAGTGTGTTGCCAATAGATAACATATGAATACCTCATATATTGGATGAGTAAATTTATTATCAAATTCACTGTAATGTGACCAATTTCAGCACATTAGACAAGTGAAGCCATCACATTTACTGAAGTATGATAAATTTCAGCAAATTGGATGAGTAAATGAATGAATGCATTCACTATAACATGACCAAATTTAGCACACTGGATATGTAACCACATTAAATGCACAGTTGCAAACCAATAGGAAAGTTAAAGGCGTTATCCGATATTTATCGGATACCTGTAACTATTTTCCGATAGACAGCCAATTGTTGCCTATAAATTNGAATGAATGCATTCACTGAAACATGACCAAATTTAGCACACTGGATATGTAACCACATTAAATGCACAGTTGCAAACCAATAGGAAAGTTAAAGGCGTTATCCGATATTTATCGGATACCTGTAACTATTTTCCGATAGACAGCCAATTATTGCCTATAAATTTCCATTAGGGAATATGACCAGTGCCTATAAATTTCCGTTAGGGAATATGACCAGTTTCAACTTACTGAAACTGTACAATATGGATGGCTTCAGCTTTCAAAACACAAAGTTATAAATCATAAGCACTGCAAGAAGAGCAAGCAGTGAACGCAATTTCAGCATGTTCAGCAAACTATGACGTCAGATACACAACAATATGAGAAACTTCACTAAACAGGACGAGTCAAACTAGGGATGCACTGCAATATGAACAATTTCAGCTCGTTGGTAACATAGAAACATCAAATGCTCTGTTGCATGAGTAATTACAGCACAAGAGACAATTAAGGTAAAAGTTCCCCTTCAAAGGAGCAATTGAATATCAGAACAGTTGCAAATCAGGACAAAGCAAGATGCTCCGCAATTCAACTGTCATTAACGCACAAAATGACACCACGAACGTAAGCCGAGATACCTCTGCAGTGACCACAAAAAGTGCCGAACTGAAACCACAACGTCAGTGCTGGGATGTGTACGAGCAAGCTCCTCACACCAATATCAGCAGCACGAATTCGTTCTCACCGGGCTGTATCCTTAGATGACATTTATAAATATAATCATAAATTGTATAGGATTCTTGTTTTCGGCCATGTTGGCTGGGACACTAAAGTAATAATTCTCAAGTTTCTAAAACAGGAGAAGTATTTTCTGAAAAATTTAAAAACAATAATTCACCAAGCTATCAGAGAATAGATTGCATATTTAATGGCACTCTTTAGCAACTAGAAAAAGATCGCTTTCAAGTATTAGCAACCACAGCTTTTGTGTTTAATACTACTTAGTTTGAAGATTAGCATTGCCACAATCATAAATTTTAACTGTTTGTAGTTAATCCTACATTATCCAAGTTGACTTCTGTTAAGCTACAAGGCTCAATCTACAATAGTAATACAATGGGAGAATAAACCCTCGTAACGAAACCGAAGAGCTTGATTTAGCCAGGGTTAAAGCAGTTTGGTTTCGTCAAGAACAGCATTTTCCGTAAGTACAATAAGAAAAGGATCGAACAACTTTTATATAGGTCACAACAAAGCCAGAATAGTGAGAAATTTCAGTACGAAAAGCAGCGGGCAACTACCGCGTACGACGACGAGGGCAGGAGTACTGAGGGTACGCGAGAGGTCGTCAGAATGAGGGTTAATATGTTCAATAGGACAGCTGAGGGGAGTGTCAGCGGCACATGGTGGCGCGAGCAGTGGCATGGGAACCGCGAGCTCTGCAACCGGCGTACATCATCTTTACAGCGCGTACACATACATTCTACACTCGTGTTATTCATTTGATATTGGAACTTGAAAGGAGATTTCAGCTTCCTACATTGATCTCTACAGCTTGTATACACTACAGTCGTGGTGTTCTAGATTACGCTAAAAAAACACTGAAACTTCAGCAATAAATATCTGTTTCTACAGCTTGTGACCTCTTCTGAGGTACAGTCAGTGCAACTTGCACAATTTTTAATATTTGTGCGAGTTCTTTTCCACAACATAGACGTATACATGCTATTTATGTCGATTTTAATTTGATGCTTGACTGAAAATGACATTGACGTACAATATGTAAGTATATACCTAAATGAAAATAAATAATATTGGTAGACTAGTAGTACACAGACTATACGCGAACTGACGCTGAAGTAAACGGACCAAGAGCAATGACCCTGAAGGTAGAAAATGATAAGGAGTAAATGTGTGCGCCAAATTTGACATCAAATTTGACACGTGAATCGGGTAAACGACGATAACGAGTGAATTCATAAACCAAAATTCACTTCGAAATAAATTTTGCCTGTCAGTTCCTTAAATGACGACAACGAGTATGTAAATATACCATATTTTTCATCTAAGTAAATTCGGTGAGGACCTTACCTGTTAGTGGTGACGACAGGGGCGGAGCGCATAAAAAGACTTTTTTTTGTTGTTCTCAGTTACATCAAAAGATCTCACCTGCTAGCGACTCTGAAGGTCCAATTTGATGAAACTAAGAATTTTCTAATTTCGAGTAGAATTTTACTTTTTAGTGACTACTTCATACTTGAAAAGAATTTTGACACATTTCTTCAAATTTCGGCGAGGAACTTACCTTATAGCAGCGATTTCGGAGTTTTGTTTTTTGGAAGGGATATTTTCTTATTCTAACTGAAACTTTGCGGCAAAAGGACTTTTGACGTATTTCTTCCCATTCTGGCGGTTCCTTACCTGAGAGCAACGATTTCGGAAGCCCAAGGTGGGGAGATGGGATGCAGTTCTTTAATTTTCAACTCTGTGGTAGTTGGAGGAACAAACCAACTGCTTCTGGAAGGACTTTCAGCTTTTTCTGGAAACACTTTGGCCGCGGAACTGGAAGGACTCGTAACGAAAGGCGACATCGCGCCTAGAATATTCAAAACTTTTCCAGGAGACGTAAACGATTCCATAGCGGATAGTCTTTTCTGCTTTACAGTTGGAAAATTATCCTCCTTTTTCCCCTCATTTTCCTTCATATTATCCTCGTCGCCCGAATTCTCGCCGACGAAACTGTCCACGATTTTCATCTTTTCAGCTGCAATAATATCCTCAGAAATTCCTAAGATGAGGTCAGTTTCACGGTACTTAAGACGTTCTGCACTGACGGATTTTTTCTTGAATATGTTTTTGAGGGAATAGTTCCTTCTGAGGAGTGCGGCGACTGTAGAGTTTGTGGAGCTGGCGCAGAGATCATCTACGGATTGGCCACGGGCTTTGTGCGTTTCCATACTAACACGATTGACAGGGAGATGTTCACATTGCGACCGCAACACGATTTTCAAGTTCAACAACTTTCATAATATATCTGCTTGAACACGGGTTCTAATTACTTTACTCTATAGCAAACTCTGACGCGAGGAACAATTTGTATCATAGCACTGCTTTTCACACTATATAGTTCTCCATATACACTGCAAAGCATTGAACACTTTTAGCGCCCCGAACAGACTAACAACAGCAACGAATGCTCATAATAGGAACACTATTTCGTGCGTGTCCGAATGAGAAGAAAAACATGAAGTGGCCTATTACTAAAGTGCTGACTCTATTTGTGTAACCAAAACTATTAAATTTTGAACTCCAAATATAGCGTACCTAAATCTCACATACGGACTTATATTTCAAAATAAGATTGGTAAAAATTCATACCAGTGGGAATTATAAAATATGAAAATTGCATTAACTATAATGAAACATTTACCTGCTTAATTTACCTGCTAAAATATATATCTCCTAAGAAGTCCATAATAAAGAAGCCCTTAAGATAAAAATAACATCGGTGGCTCGCAAACGTCGAGTTAAGCAAAACTAGAAAGGCCTGACTTTTCCGGCACTTTAAACATGGGCGTTGGTTTCGTCACTTTAAGTCGTGTTGAGTCGTACCAAAGTGCTTAAAAATCCATTTTATGGAGCAAGATCGAATATTCAGAAGGGTCAAGGGTAGATATTCTGTTAGAGGTGAACGCTTGAAACCCCAATTCAGTATCTACAGCGAAACCAACTCACTTATCTCCAGTTACGGATAAGTGAAGCCTATAGTGCGCTCGACTTCGCCGCAACACTTGATGATGGCTTGATGCAGGTACGTACTGTACGATGAAGGACTGATGACCAGTGTTGCGGCAACACATCACCCGGCACGTGTGGGCGACATCAGCTTAACCCTATTTTTTTCCTACTAGCTCTGTTATCGGTCCCATTGTATTAATACGGGAGAAAAGCCTTTGTAACGGAGAAACACAGCCTGGTACTGCTAGGGTTAATTAACTGTAGCGACCCAAAACGCTGTAGAATTTACCTTACAAATGAGACTTCGCTACGAACGTCCAGACGAAAATTATATAACAGAAGAGGCACGTACCTATTACCTAACTATTACCTAACTATTACACGTAAATATTTAAAGGATCAATAATATGTAGAAACGGTAGGTAATCGCTCGGTATAATTTATCGAGAAAACATCCACCGTTGATCAGATTTGTCTCTTCAACTTTTTACGTAACGCGTTGCTAAACTTAAATTTATTACCAAGAGTATGGTAATTATGAAAGCACGTGGTAGTAAGTTAAATGGCTTTAAGATGAGAACACCTCAACCTCTTATGATTCACACAGGGTTTTTTCTTACCCTAATTTTTTCCTTTCATTTAGGCACCAGCAGTGATGGGCAGTATTTAAATACAATTGTATTTAAATACGTATTTAAATTCATTTTGTTATTTGAAAATGTATTTACAAATACTTTCAAAAACGTGTATTAAATACTGTATTTAACTACATTTTCGAGTATTTAAATACAATGTATTTAAAATTTTTTAAATACATTTTTAAATACATTTCGAATTACTTAATCTGATTTTGCTGTGCGTCCTGCCTTGAATGCTTCTCACCTTGCTTCTAAATTTCTCGTATTTGTACAAATACCTGCAGCTCTCGTGATCTATTAATTACTTGCTGCTACAATAGGTAGAGTTCGTAATAAATAACTAGTGCACTCTGAGAGCCCATACCTCCGCCAAACGAGGTAACGGTAGCAAAAAATTCAAATTAGCTCTGAAACCATAATTTTCTTTGTATAAACTCCAA
>LQNS02000226.1:10302826-10328277 GCA_001587735.2 Parhyale hawaiensis
GCCCTATTTCCCTTTTCCAGTCCTGCTCACACTGGTGGTCTATATGGACCTATTTCCCTTTTCCAGTCCTGCTCACACTGGTGGTCTACATAACGAAAAGGACCTACAGGTCTTACATTTCTCAAGACAACCTTTACAATCTCATTTTGCCAATTTTGTTTAGTTAGTATTCGGGCAATGTCTAAAATGTACTCCCTTAAATATACGTTCGGTAATCAATTTTCGTTTTCATTATTTTTATGTTTTATATTAAACCGCCGGATCGCCATAAATGAAGAACCGTTCTATGGATGACTAGAGCGAGTCAGCCAACAATGCCATGGTTTTAGACGACACTGAGAATAAAATGCTGTTTTTCCATTGCGTAGACCAGCGGATCCCAAGCATTTCTAAGCCTGGCACCCCCGGAAAACTTTTGCGATGTCTCGCTCCCCCTACTAAAATAATTACTCATTGGATGATAGAAAGTGAGATTTACGCAAAATTTGTGAACAGATTTATAAGTCCAACCTTATTTACCCAAGATTTTGCAAGATCATCTCGTACCCCAGCTAGCGCGAGTTGCCCATGATTCGGAACCCCAATTGCACAAGTATGGCTCGAGTGCTTCCATTTTAAAGTCAATTTCTCTCTTTTTGCACATTCTCGATGATTGCATAGGTTTCAATTGTCTACCTCGTATCAAATATCCTTTAGGTACGTTATCCCCAGTCTTGCTCACTGCTGCATCTCCTCTAATGTATTTCTTGTAACGACTGCCATTTACACAGTTATGGCTCGATTGCTTTCGTTCAAGTGTCACTTTCATTTTCTTTTTTTTTTGCATAATCTCAATGCATGCATGGGTTTCATTGGTCTATCTCATCTCAAATTTTCTGTAGGAACGTTATCCCCAGTCTTGCTTATGCTGCATTTCTCCTTCTATTGTGGTTCCCTATATACTTTTTCACAGCTTGGCACACTTAGAAAACTTTCGACATGTTATCACACCCCATAAAAAAATAATAACTTAACTGATAATAGATAAGGAATGAAGTTTACACTAAATTTGAGTACAAATTTATTGCATCCAACTTCATCTTATCGAAATTTCGAACCCCTTGGAAGGTCATCTCGCACCCTAATTGGTGCGAACAACCCCGTTTGGGAACCCCTGGCATAGACGATTAACAATAATACATAGGTACGAGCAGTAACGTCGTGGTTAGAGCTCTTTCACGCTTGTCGTCTTGAGGTCAGTTGTTCGTTTCGCAGCTAGAGAAGCAAAGTGTTCATAGTTACGGTATGACTACAATGCCTATGTTTCTGTCAATGTTAGCCCTCTGTGAGGGCACCGACCAAACAACAATGCAGCAATGTTAACGGTCTGAATCGTAGCTAGCTGTGTTATGAGCGTTTCGTCTTCGATACCAGAGCTCTTGCAAGTAGAAGTCGACTGCAGCCGTGCGTACCTCTTGATCATATCAATAACTCATTTTTACCGGGCGACTTTAAAACGCTTTCGTGGTAATGGTATTATAGGAGTGACCATATATGGCCCCTTGGTCGGCCAAGGATACATGGATGCGACACACACACACCAGAGGTGGGCACTCGTAGCCATCGGCGACCGAACTGCGAGAGTACGTTGCAGAGTCGGAGTCGGTGACTTTTGGGTACGAGGAGTCGGAGATTAAAAGTTGCAAGAATCAGGAATAGGTGAAAATGGGTCTATTTTTATGAAAAGCCGCAATCGGTCGGACATATTTCGGGCCCGAGAAGTCGGAATTGGAAGTTGGCAAAAGCTAGGAGTCGGAGTCGGACTTTGTCCATGCGACTTCACAAACCTGCCAATTACAAGGGACAAAAAGGCTGCAAACTTCCGCCCTTGTCTAGTCTCGCGTATGGACACAAGGCGCGCCCACCTGCAGCACAGGCTCAGCTGTTCATACTTAATTATGAAATCAGCACTAATATCAATAAGTACTAACAGTAAAATCCTCACGGAAATCTACGGCGCACAGTATAGCACACCCTTAGCTACAATACTCTGACAGGCACAGAGAATTCCGAACAGACACTTTCGCGAATACACTCCCTATACTGTCGCCCATATCTCGTCCTTTTCGCTTCACTCCAGAGAAACGTACACAGGGATATATTTACACGCATCGAAGAAGTAAGGATTGGACGGCTCCCTCTCTCTCTTATGCAAGCCAAGTATAGACTACTGCAACAGCAGAAGCATCATTAATATCTATTCACAATATGGTATACGCGGGAGACGCTGTGGCAAGAAGTGTGTACTAATTACCTACCGGTAATTATGATGCAAATACCGTGCTGCACGTCACGTACATACGCACATACATACCTACATGCTGTGTCTACATATCACATGCAACATTCCGCAGCGACCTGCGACGTGACGGCGACATGGTAGTTATGTGGGGAGCTATGTGGCCGACGCCTATGATGTCAGGTAATGGAGGGTGCGAGAGCGATAATTGGGAATATTATTACTATTGGAACTTTATACTTTGTTTATCTACAAACTACAGCAACGATCGGTCAGTTGAGCACAGCACGTCACCGAGCGCATACGTTCATATGAGAACACAGAGTGCTGAGTGATTACTTTAGTATACCTAGTACATAGTAATAGTATAGGACTAGTCATAGGAGTACTTAGTAAAGTAGTTTCATGGACAACACGATAGCTACTAGACTGTCCACTCCTCCCAAAAAGGCTAATTGATAAAACTTCAATAAAATCTTTGTCAATCAACAAAGCGACCTCAAAAAAAAATGAAAATACTGTTTTCGGTACCGCAATAAAATACATGGATTGGCAAGGGAGCAAACATACTCGAGCGCTGGCCAAAGCTAAATTGCAAAATTTCTTTGAGTAATTTTTGGTCATTTTAGTGTCCCAAAAACTCAATGATGACTGCAAACCGTTGACCTTTACCTATGAATTTGTGTTTTTTGCTGAACAACAAATTCTTCGCGTAACGACAAACAGTCTATGTACTTCGTGTTTGAGGTCCCTTTCATAACTATGAATTTATCATGTGGGTAATGGGTCAGAAAAATTTGGAGTCTTCAGATTAGGTAATTATCACCCATCGATAAGATATCTTTTCTCGCTAATGAATACCTATTTTCCCGAAGTCACTGTGAAACTGTTCTTGTCTGAGGTTCCAATGTTATTCATAAAACGTTTTATTTGACTTTTATGAATCTGCTTTAGAAACTATTTATATAGGACTTCGTGCTACCATTCCAGTAAAGTATTCAGTAGCGATAGAAGGTACCTAGGTTTAAGGCGGTCTAAACAATGTCCTATACTCTATAGTTTATCCAGCTGACCACATATAGCTCGAAGGGTCGAGGAAGGGTACCTACCATGCTACCAAGACCACCTCGCTATATCGTAACGCTGCGAGCAAAACTAATAAGAGCACAGTTATAATTATAACGTTGAGTTAAAATTGCAGCATAGAAAAATTACAGCTCACAACCAGTTGACATTTTTCGCAGCATCGATGACGTTTGGGTACCCAGTGGATCGCACTAACACTTCAGTTGAACGTAATTCAGCGTACCACCTATCCGTTTGGCAACGGCAGCACGGATACGTTCGACCTGACCGCGTCACTATCACTACAGGAAGTTGATTATGTCAATGTTCAGCACGAAGAGGAGAGGATCAGCATGATGCAGGTTCCCACGCGTGAGACTCTATTACAATATATGTACATAGGCCTATATTTAAACCGCAGCCACTGCGATCTAGATAATTTAATTCGATGAGCTTTAACATGTCTAAGAATCGGAAATTCGCTTATCTCAGGAGCCGGAGTCGGTGACAATTTGCCAATTTTATTAAGAAAACGAGTCAGGTCGACGCCGGTAGGAGTCGGACATTCTGGAGTCAGGTGCCAGAATTGACGAGGCTCAGGAGTCGGAATCGGACTTCATTCACCTTATTCCACAAGCTTGGTTGTTATTACACTCAGGAGTCCAAGCCTCTTTTTCCGCAGCAAAAGCGATATAACAGCGGAAGACACAAGGGATATACAGTGCATCAATAGAAACGTGGAACCCATGGACGAGGGTGTTCCCACAACGGATCAACTGGAACAATAGGGAAAGAAGAGAAATAACGGAGGAAAGCAACACTATAGCGGTATGAAAGTGGAATGAAGTAAAGTGTGCACAAAGGAACGACGCCCCGAAAGCCTTGCTGAAGGCTAAATAAGCAACCTACAGGGTTCCCCTGGTTAGGGGTTACCAAAGGAAACCCCGTGTTGGAGACGCGTTCCATGTTCGAATTAGTGATGGGGCGAATATTCGCATCCGCGGAACATCCGCGCCTTTTTTGACATCCGCGTATGCTAAGATTTAAACATCTGCAATCGCACCCGCATCCGCGTATGTCAAAGCTCTAAAATCCGCAACAAAGGAGGCGCGGATGCGCAGGTTTATCACTGTACACTAAGCTCATCTATAGGGCTGAAAACTACAAATTCTCATTTGGATTGACGTGTGTGCAAGCGCTGGCCCTGTCAACAAAGCACCATCTAAGTTTTTCCCTCAAGTGTGTGTTTGTTGTGGGGCAAATATTCGCATCCGCACCCGTGGAACATTAGCACCTTTTTGGATATCCGCATCTGCGTCTGCGGATGCAAAGATGGCAACATCCGCGGATGTTCAAAAAATGACACCCGACCCATCACTAGTTCGCATCCTTGTGTTCTTCAACGTCAAGTTATAGGTACGCCGTATCGCCTGTTTACACATTTAAAGATATAGGGGATTTCTTGTAAAGTAAAGCCCATAAGCTACCTTTAGATACTTGTTGCCTATATTTTAATACTTTCACGTTTTATTCGGAAATCCGAGTCCTTTAGCCTAATTTTAATTAGGTTGTGTTATTTTGATACAAGAGTTCTTTGTCTAATTGCATTCCTACGGGGGAACAGCCTTTGTTACCAGGTAGCGAAGCCCGGTATTAATAGGGTTAAAAAGCAACATTAAGTATACTCCGTAGCCACGTAACAGCAAGCGGAAGGTGTTATACACGCCTTAGGTTGCGTTCACTTGTATGAAAACAATAATTTACTGGATGTATGAATCACTGGCTTATAGATGTATGAAGTGATAGCGTGCTGTTTGCACGCGCAGTGCTATACCTAATCCAGAAGATAACAAATATAGCATACGTTCATGCATACAGTGTTTCGTAGCTGATAAGAAACCAATCGTTTAGCTTATGAGAAGGATGATAAAGATATACGATAAGCGCTTAAAAATTGTGGAATTATGTAATGCCTAGAAAAATGTGTTTTTGCGTTTTCAACCCAAACTATTACTGAACAATAGATTTTGTAATAATGGCTATACGAAAAATACTGCAGAGTATACGGTATAAAGTATAAACTTTCTGGACTGGAGATTTTTCTGCGGAATCAATACCCTGTTGTACTGGGCGAGTTCAAATTGTCCAGAACAGAAAAACAATTCTGCCTATAATAAGAAAAAAACAAATAATTATAAAAAGAAATGTTTGAATAAAAAGTGCCGATCTGAGTAAATGTAAAATGTAATAGTAGAAACATTTATATAACTAAAAATTATTATTAATTACGCGCATATGCGTACATACACACGTATATCTTAAATAAGATCCTGAAAGCGTGTAATTTCCTTCTACCAAAACACCGAAATTCTGAGCTGAAAGTTCTCAATCCAGAGTTGAAAAAATGGATTTTTTTTACGCTGGAAAGATCACACAATTAAATCTGCATGCTTTCGCAACGATATGAGGCACTATCGAAATCACACTATTTAAACAAAACCTAAATCCGGAATAAGATGACGACATACAGTAGCTATATATATCCACAACACTATGAAAGGCAATGTCAATCCAGGTTAACATGAGGGAAATTCGAACTCGGCTGGATATAATTTTAAACCAAATTAAGATTAATGTATGTCGAACTCATAACCGGATTACGGTTTAGGAAAGGCAGACGGACTTAGGGATAATCCAAATCTAAATGATTCAGCAGGCAAATCGATCGCACTCAACGAGGAATCCTGGAAATCCTGATAAGTGACGAAAATCGAACAAGGCTTATGCCTTAAGTATAGTTACTGGTCAAACATTTAACGGCCAGGTGGATTTTACAGTCCAGTTTCAAATGGAGTGGCGTAGTCACACGACTTAAGTCAAACGCGGACTCCTGAGCAAAGCAACTTTCCGACTGCGACGCCTTGATCCCCCGAAATACAAAATAGCGACGACTCCCGACTTTCTTCTAACAAAACAGGCGAATTTCCAAACACTTCCGCTCTTATTCTTGCCAAAATGGGACATATTTCAAAGACTGGCTCTTATTTCTTGCCAAAATAGGACTTTTTCAAAGACTGGCTATTATTCTTGCCAAAATAGGGTAATGTTCAAAGACTGGCTCCTATGCTTAACAAAATGGAACAATTTTTAAAGACTAGCTCTTATTCTTAACAAAATAGGATAATTTTCAAAGACTGGATCAATTATTTTCACCAAAATTGGACAATCTGCAAAAACTAGCTTTTATTCTTAACAGCATAGGTACGTCGATTTTCACCGATTATTGCGACTCCAACACGGGGTCTAATCAGTTTTCGATTCCGGACGTGGACCCTCGTCCATGAAAAGAATCTCAGACTCCAACCGACTCTGATTCTGGTTCTGTAGCCCCGGTTGCAAATACCTGGTACTTTTCCTACGAAAACTAATGTTTCTCTATACCTTACTGAGGCGTTGCTGTTCCTCTACATGTGTAGTTTCTAGTGTTGTTTTCCTGTAGGACAAAGAGCCCCTCTAGATAGAAAGTACAGCTTGAGTAGGATAAGAAAGTAAGACGGGGCTATGATAGCTGTCGACACTAAAGAGTAAAGCCTTAAATGCACGGCGTGCTACATATATAGGTACAGCATGTATGTAGATACTAAACAGTGTTTTCCCTACGGCAGTGTTCAGATTAAATTATACATACATTACATCCATGGGTTAAGTAACGTTTTCGCAGAAGACTCACGTCCGTTCTCTACGTACCTACTGTACCTACGGTTGTGCAGAGCCTGCGTATGTATTTATGCATTTGTATGCACCTTAGTTCGTAAGTATTTGTCCGAATTCGCTATCGTGGCGAACTCGTTCACTGAAATAGGCTGCAATAGCTATTAAGAACGGTAAAGCTCGGCTGTGTGGAGAGCACATTGCTATACAAACAATGACAATTATAATAACTTGAACGCCTCGTGTGACGTATGACTATCACCCGCGAGGGTGGAGCAAACCCACCTGACTGCATGCAAGAGATTGTGTTGATAGGTCAATTTCTTTGGGCAGTTTTGGTAGGGAAAGACATACCTACAGGACGAAAACATCCCCTCTCACTTCGTTGCAGGCGATAATATGTACAATATAGCTACAAGGACAACCTGCACTCCACGTGTTCTCCGCGTCGTGTCCCAACAGCCCCCCTCCTCAAGAGACTCTCCCCAGCCCCTCCTCACCGCCACCACCCGGTAGAGCGTTTCCTGTCACCCCCCACACGCTGACACCTCCCTACACACCTGTCTAGCCGGAATGAACACACCTGTGGCACGCTATACACCAAGTTCGTCGTACGCACAGACGAAAAGAGCGGTGTGAAAATACACGCAGCGACACACAGGGCATTTGTCAGTAAATAGAAGGGGGCAGGAGACAAAGAGAGCAAATGAGTGCAAAATTACTCATATTTCTATGAGAGAGATTTGCGGTGTGATTGAAAAATATGCATTCATTAAATATGCTACCTTAAAGTTAGAGAATGAGAAGCTATGAAGGGAAAATGATTAAGGATGAAGGAGGTAGTTAAACGCATTTCCTCTCTAACTAGAAGATGGTTAAAGAACAGCGGGTTAAATATTTGTTAGCAATAATGCAGTGGATTCCATTTTATTCGACATCGAGTGGCCTGTTTATCTTAAGCGGCGCTTCCTTATGAGGAGGGAGTAGAACATGTAGGTACCGTATGCGGTATACTATGGTTACTGCAAAAAAAAACATTATCTAGACTACCACTTACGTGGAGCTGAAGTGACACTATTGTCTTATATTTCGCAAACAGTAGCTACCGTACAAAATATTCTAACATCTTGCTGCGTCTTCATGAACACAGCTGTGTGTCTACTATGTAAAACACTTAGTGTAATGTTAGACGTCGAGTGTTGACTTAGCAGACAGCACTAGCAAACTTTGGGAAAAGATTCCAAATTTGCGGTAAATTAGACCTCTGTAGTTTTCTGCCGCCCAAATTGGGCCAAGAAAATGTTGAGACGCTCTTTGAAGTTA
The DNA here is from genome assembly GCA_001587735.2 of Parhyale hawaiensis. Taxonomy (NCBI): domain Eukaryota; kingdom Metazoa; phylum Arthropoda; class Malacostraca; order Amphipoda; family Hyalidae; genus Parhyale; species Parhyale hawaiensis. Next base: position 10,311,204 of record LQNS02000226.1, read on the forward strand.
CAAAAGAGCTCTAGTCACAGACAAAAGTAATATATTTTGAAGTGCCCCGTTGCTGACGATATAACATAAGGCTTCGTATTTATCTGAAACACGTACAGAATAAGGAAATAGTAAAGGCCACTCATGCCACACAATAAAAACATAATAATGATTTAATGCAAGTTAACAAACGTTATGCAACCGCCAGTATTTCTGAACGGGCAGTGAACTTTACTCCAGCCGTTGGATTTAAATGAAACAATTCGCCATGTTGGAAACACTGGTTAATTGAAATCTCCTGAAGCTGGAAACAAGAGAACGGTACCTATACACCGTGAGCAAAACTGCATTATAGATGTACCAGCATGAGTTTATTGTAGGTAATACAGCTGCTCATTTAAATTATTTTAGTGGTTGCAATGAACTAAATAATACATTGTATGCATGTAGTCTAAAGGAGACTCCTTGTACGTTTAAAGCGGAGTAACTTTGTAAGGAATATATAAGTTTGGGTTCGCTTCTCGTCAAAAGGCTGCTGCAGCCGTAAGCGGAGTTTACTATAGTGGTGCTGGTTAGCCTGTAGAGTAGATTCCATGTATAGAGCTTAAAAAAATATAGAGGTAATTAATACCGAAAAGAGGAAAGAGAGAGTTGAGGAGTGAAAACGAGTGAAACACGCAGCAGGAATTTTGTGTGCGTGCATTGACAAAAAATAAAATAAAATAAACGGTAAAGGTAAAGTCAACTTCCTTGCACTCCCTAAATGCAAAATCCACATCACTGGTTCGTGCTGAGGATACCGTATATGCTCGCTACCCTGAAAGGAGTGAATGGCTGCAGTTGACCAAGCATTGTCAGAGCTGTGGTATCAGAGGCTGAAAGCTCATAAGACAACTGCGATCCTGGACGATTCCAATTACCTCCGCAATAACGTCTGAATGACGGAAATGCTGACTCAGCAAACCAAGCACCACAAGAATTCACCTGTCTGGCAGAGAGACTCAATTCATGGTACAATACCACGCGTGAGGCTGACACTCTAACATTTTGCCGCTTCGGGTACGAAAATATAATAGGTATAAGCTGAATGTAACACGCAAGGCATTTAAAAGTAAATAGCAAAAAAGTAACAGCAACAAGTATAAAAAATTAGAAGCAAAAGGTAGAAGAATAATTGGCACTCTAATATGACTATTGCAGTAAAGCCTTAGCTCAAACCTGTGGCGTTACCCCACTATATGCATAATAGCCCTCCACTTGTATATAGTACCAATGTATCTACGTAAGTGGAGAAAATAAGAAACGAAAGTTAGCACAGTGTGCCGAGATGAAGGAGGTTAAATTTCACCGAGCATAAAACCTATTTACGGTATTTATTTATTGCCGATATGATGGTTCCAATTTTATACATAATCTGTTGCAGTAAGAGCTTGGTAGCCCTGCGTGTATCTCCCTGAAACTCACAGCACACAGTACATCTCACCCTCACTCAGCAAGTCTGACACCAAGGCCTCCCAACAGGCATTATAGCTGTGTATGGGGAACGGACACACAATTTGAACTCCTCAATGTTGCCTAGACATCCTAGCATTCCCTTCCCTAGAGCGGGTTGCAGCCATGCGGCATCCTTAAACGGATGACACGCCAAACAACGCTAGTCCTACGTACGAGAACCTGGCGATTTAGTTGGTGCTTATCACTATCAGACGCAAGGTTTCCTTGAAAAAGTCGCAAAAAAGCGCCAGTTTTGCGCTATTGATGAAAAATGAAACAACAGCAATTAGTAGTAGTAGCTAGTGGTAGTAATTTAACTGAATCACAGTGAATATTTATCTTTAGGAAACAGGTTTTTCATATTGGGCTAATTTATAAGAAAATAGCTGGTGTATAGTTTATCTCTGTACTGTACAGTAACGAAAATGAGTTTTACTGCAGCTCTTGTCTTCTCATAAATCATAAATTACAGTAAATGTTTCAAAATAAACAGGGAGCATAAAATAGGTTTTCATCATTTGCAACAAGACTAACAATCTTCATAATTCTCAAGAACACGCACACGTAATCAGAAACGTATTATATATAGGTACCTATATATATATATATATATAAATATCAAAAGGCACAAAGGCATCAAAATAATGAAGCTTTGATGAACTTTCAAAAGAACCCACTTTAAACTTAAGCGTTCTGATGTAGCTAGCTAATAGTATATGCTGTATAGGTATTTTCTTCAAATGCAGCTTTTCTGGAGCATACCTACTTATGTGTGACCCACTTTAGGCATCAGCGATATGATTTCTAATTTGCAAGCATATATTTTTCTTTGTTTAATTGCGTTGGTGACATGAATTAATAGGGTAACACCTCACGAACTTGAGGGCACATATTGAGGCGAAGTAATTTTACCTATCGCTCACAGGTCAATACTGCATGGCTGGAAAAATTGCAACCTCTTGATTTGCGATATTTTATATCTCTTTGAAACTTCATGTCGAGGTGGCATCTAGTTTCTGTATGCAATATATATATATATATATATATATATATATATATATATATATATATATANTTGCGATATTTTATATCTCTTTGAAACTTCATGTCGAGGTGGCATCTAGTTTCTGTATGCAATATATATATATATATATATATATATATATATATATATATGTATATATGAGGATGACGCCTCGCAGCCAACGGCCACTCAGCTTCTGATTAATCTACCAGAGTTAAGGGAGTTGGATGGACAAGGTTCAACTACGACCGAAGACCTTCAAACATCACCAAGTCTTACTCCTACCGAATCTAACGCAAAGGAGTACAATTCTGCAACGCCATTACACGGAGGAATTATTTATATTACCTCCGTGCCCTGTTATCTGGACGAAAACAACGAAGCCTTGTTACCGGAAGAACAACGAGCAGTCAAGATACGGTGGCTCTTGAGTCAAGTGGCCTTCGATAATACGACTCATTAATGTAAGAGGAAGCGTGAGAAAATTTGGAGAGCAAGATGCGGTGAGTCGGCTAACTACAAAGGCTTCGAAAGGACGTTACCTTACTCTGCCTAGTATGTTCTTGGATGGATGTTAGATGACTTTGCCTCGTTGCGGTATCGATGCGGCACCCGATACGTAGGAGAAAAAATGACACTTGATGAACAATTGTACATAGAACACCTGCGCTAATGTTAATAGAATGAAAACGCGAGAAATTAGCGAAACGACAGGGCGAATAAAAATAGCATGTGTCAATAGGAGAGCACATTCCGCAATTAAGCCCCGTCCAGACTACCGTTCTTAAGTGCGAAAAACGCCTGCGCGATTTCGAAGAACGCAGCGAAAATCTCGCAATAGCGGCCACGCTCTCGTGCGGTGCATTGTAGCGACGCTTGACTATTTATTAAGTGCAGAACTTTGTTACTAAAGCTCCTTCATCCAAAGAAGCAGCAGTTTCTGTCACTATTAATAGATTAGGCCTATACTTAACTTCTTGTATCAACACAATTTTGAATAAGCAATCACTGTAAATACCGATACAACTTACATGAGTTCTACAACAATACGTGTACTGTCAACTGAGCTTAGGTTGACATTTTCACACCACCTAGCATACCTATTCCCGGTAGTGTTATCGAGGGAATAGCAACACGTTCAAACGGCTGGCTTGGCGAGCAACTCCAAAAATGATTGGCAAGTAAATAAAATTTTAAGATGGGGTTACTCATACTTTTCTGTTCCCAAACGCAGTGCAAAGTGTTCTAATATTTTATTTTGTCCCTCAAACATAACTTCGTGCCCATAAAACTTCGACAAAATGTTCGTGGTCAACTCAGTTTTCTTCTCAAGTGTTTTATGTCGTAGTAAAGCTTCATATTGCTTGTCAACTTTGCAGTGAAGTATAACTCAGAAAAGCTCATGGCTTGTACAATGTCTATAAAGAAGTAAAAAAAAAACTTATAGAACGCCTAATTTCTTCGTTTTGCGTGAGAGGAACAAAGTACTTAAGCGTGAACCTGCTTTGTTCGCAGTCTAAATCGCTCGAAAATATCCAGGCAAGTTGGACCCTCGCGAAAACGCACAAAGCTACGATTTGACGCCGAAAATTAGCAGCGATCAGCGAAAACGCGACAGTATGGGCAGATTTTTGCGGTAGTCTGGACGGGGCGCACTATTGTCGTTCACGACGATTTTGCGTTCAAGTAAGCTTTCCTGCGCTCGCCACCACTAAAATAAACACTACCTAGCCTAACCTAACCTACCCTTACCTAGCCTACCTAACCTCCTTGCCTAACTTTCTAACCTAGCCTTACCTAACCTAACCCAATTTAACCCAACCTAGCCTTACATAACGTAACCTAACGTTACCTAACCTAACCTAACGTTACTTAACCTTATCTAACCTAACCTTACCTATCCTAACTTAATTTAATCAGGGACACAGCGAGCAGCGCGGCGCACCAACTTGAACACCGCTCACACGCACACGATCTGCGTACACAAACACGCACACAAATCGTCGCGAACGACGATAGCGCGGACGGGGCTATACCTCGTGGGCGTAGTTTTCCCATGTACATACAACTGATTATCACCCGCGAACAAAGTGAGAGAGGTGATAATGTTTTCGTTGAAGATTTAAGTAGCTATATTTATTTGTCTGTCCCCCAATAAGTGGTCGCAGGAGTTGAGCAATCTTCATAATTTTTTGTAGGAAGCTTGGTGGCTTGACCTAGATGTGACCCATGCCGAAAAACTAGACCTAGCTGGCCATAAAAAATGACGGCGTAGAATTCTCCTCAACCGGTCCGAACTTACCTCCACCGCGGCAGATCGTCTGGAGAACGGGGCGTTCTATTTTTTCCTGTGTTCTTATTGAAGAGCTAATATCTGGGAAGGAATGGAACTGTGCCCTAGCCTTGTTCATCAAAAAGGACTTCGTTGAATTTGCCCTATACTGCGAGCGATGGTCTAACGCCACCGAGGCGTTCTAGTTGTTTTTTTTTAACAACGGCAGCAGATCGGAGGGAGTCGTAGCCTGGGCTTCAGCTCCTCCGGCGAATGGGCATGTTGGTTCGTCTACTGCCAGTTAGCTCATCTAAGCTGCATTAAACATGTGTAGGAGGTGTAACATGTCTACAATATTCAGAGAGGTCGTCGATTCGCTCGCTTTATTTCGATTTTGAGTTCAGAAGTTCAATGTGGAACCGTCGACTCACTGCTGTGGATTGAGTTTCATGCCCAAGTCGCGAACCAATTACGCTCCTGATGTTAGGCAACATAGAGTTTTCAGCTGTCTTAAACGTAATCGGAACGCGATAAACATCAGAAATTCGAGTCAAAGTAATAAATAGATCGCAAACGACAGAAGCTTCGGACAAATTAAGGCCATTTGGATCTTATTATATAAAATATTATTACCTGTAATAATAATAATGATCATTTATTATCTTGTATACAGTGGACGCACCTAATTCTTTTGCCTTATTTCTAGAAATTTGAAGATCTGGCTGTGTGAGTGCTTCTCCTGCGCTTGAGTAGGAGAAGCACTCACCGGTGAGAGTCGATTTGAGTGGTCATCGTCTCTCGGTGTCGTAGTACCCCACGAAGTGTAAATCCCTGAAGCGACTCGTAAGCGGATAATTCAACTTCGTAGTGAGGGATTAACTTATAGAGTAATAGCAGAACGTGTCAATGTCCCTTTCCAACGGTTGGAGCAATAGTCCGCAAGCAGTCAACGTCCGAGACTCGAACCTGACCTCCCAGTGTACGATGCAGAGACGCAGTCACTTTGCCACCGAGACAGAAGTAGTACCTATGCAAATAGGAGGCGCTCAGACACGAGGCGCATTACGCTCACATCCCAATTGGGCTACCGCAACCCGAGAAACGGTAACCGTAACCCGAAATGCGGTTGTGGCAGCGCCATCTGTCGACGAGCCATGTAAGTTGAACAACAATGAAATTCTGCATTAATTGTTACTTTATCTACGGATCTTCCGAGTTTCTTCGTTACTGATGTTTACTATTCTTTTGTTTCCCTAACCTGAAATAGATGCTGTGAAGAGGTTATACTATACTTGCATTGCCGTAGCCCGTGTCGCAATCGTCGTTATTGGGTTTAAGGTTGCGATTGTTTGAGACACCATTTTTGAATGGAAAGGTCACGGGCGTACCACCGGTAACCCAGTATTTGTAATTACAATTCGCCTCTGAAGTCGTTTTAGTTAACTGCAGACTTTTAGCTCTCCAAGCAATCACACTGGTGATTGCTAGAGAAGGTGAAATGAAATATATCAAATTGCAGTACATGATATAAAGTACGTCATGCAAAACAGGAAACCCATGCACGGAGGATCAACGCTCACTGGAAGTGCAAATACTGAGACCAGTGAGTGTATTTTTTTTTTCGTTGAAATATAAGAAAAATTCGCGTCAGTACCAACAGATAGTTTAAAATGCACACATGTGCAGCGCTTGGTAGATATAATCAACAGCAACACGAAGAATAATACAAATTCAAGCATAGTAAGCGAATTTAAATAATGCAATGATAATGCAATGATGCAATGATAAACATTGCGAGACGAGCACCCGCGAAAACGACACCATTATAATAAGTTCAACACAAAAAAAATGTAAAATGGTGGTGAATCATTTCGAACAGAAGAGCCCTCAAATTATTTTATTAATACACATAAATGTAAGCAGAAAGGAGAGTCAGTTCAAATACAATTGCACGCATAACACTATGATCCGCATTGATCTTAAAAAACAACTTTTACAGCAATCTGAATTAGTTTGTAGCATCACAATACTGTATACAACTTACTTCGTCAATCTTATTCTGTATGCCCTCGTTCTGAGTGAAATAAGCAGTAATAGTATTAGGAACAGAACACCTTCACATCGTGGAGAATTCAGTGATATAATTCCAACAGTTCACAGCTCTATTCACCACAGGTGAGACTCTGCGTAAAGGGACATCATTCACCATGGACAGGTTTCACTCCTACATAACGTATTAGTTCCATCACTCAGAGGTTTCCGGATATTGTACTACTGTATTTTCTAAAACTTTACAGATTAGTTTCCAGCACGAGTCACGCTGAATATGTAGCCTTCAAATCCGTAAACAGGCCACAAAATATGCGAAGGTTACCAACGTACACAAACGAAAGAACGCGGCTGAGTGTTGCGTTACACCTGACACGACGACGGTCAACGCTTCACTGAGGAAAATCTGCAATTATGTTACTATCATCTATGCAATGGTAGTAAATTACCTGTGCGGTAACCTCAAAGGTGTAATATAGCGTGGGAGGTTATGCCAGGTAAATTCAGTAATGTAATTATTTTATTAAAAAATGCTAGAAAATCGGATATGAACTTCCAGTGAACAAAGGTCAATAAATACTTTTTAATTGAGTACAATGCGGTATATTCTTCGTTACTTATTGAACTTAACTCTCTGTGATATTTTGTTGTTTAGTGTAAGCAGGTAAAGAGATAGTAAATTTGGCTATATTCAACGAAGATGTAAAACATTTAGAAGAGGAAATAAAGATGGGTTTGTTTAGTAGAGGCGCTGACTGTCGTAAAAACTGGCCGGCATTGACGCAACGCAGACGCGATAACGCTACCTTGCATGCAAAAGACGCTACACATTGAGCTCTAATATGGTAAAAATCGATGTGTTTGCGTAATGAACGTATCATTACATGTACTGAATACTTGCGTTTTATTCATTGTCTCTGCGGTCTCCTGAAATATCACTCGGCCGGGATTCTAGATTTTTATAAGAACGTGCTCGTTACCTGGCAAAGTCATCCATTTTCCGAAGACTTTACTTGTTTGTTTATTTATTCATTTATTTTATTTATTTATTTATAAGTAATCGTACACACTCCTGAATCACTGGGCAGCTGAAGATGATATTTTTAAGGACTCGTACCCAGCGAATTATTACACCATTGATAAAAAAGATAAGATTTTCATGGAACCCTTTGGTGTGCAATACTGGCCTGGGCAATAGACACAACGCAAAAACTCCAGAATGAAGCCATGCTATGGACCACCAACGTGCAATAACAATTGCACGAGCACGTCTCACGCATTGAGTTATTTACTTTTCAATGTTGTGTTAACATTGCCACTGCATGGAATAATGATTACGTGACTGTTGTTTGAGATGAAATGGAGATAGTATGAGGCAGGGCGGGACACTGCCGTTTGACAGTATTTTCTTAAATGTATATTTTAGATAAGACATCTGGCAGTAGACGGACAAACAGATCCCATTCCCAGAGAGCCGCCAGGATTCATGTTCCAGCCCGCCATGAACGATTGCTAACTAGTACTGCTCTGCTGCTCTTTAATTCTTTTGAGTTTTGCGGCCGGTCCTGACCCAAATATGACAGGGTTCATGATCATCGGCCCTGCGGCCCTTTCAGTTATTAGAATAATTTAGTTTTTCAGTTCGGTTGCAAGGACGCTAGTTTACCTAAACTAGTTTTAAGTAATTATCAGGCGCGCTTAACTTAAGCTACCGAGCAGGTGATCATAGAACGTCACTCCATGAATGGTATTCGTACGAACGCATTTGCAGCTACCTAGCAAGAGGGCAACTAAAAGGGGAGCAGGCCGATGGTTGAAAATTCTGCCCAAAATGGACGCGGGATGCAAAAAAAAAAAAAAAAATATATATATATACATAAAATAATGGGTGGCGTACCGTGGCGCCCTGCTCTAGCATTGGGAAGTACGTGTCGCCACTGCTGCACAGAAATGTTATACATAATAAAATAATATAATCTATGATTTGGAGGGTTAATATACCTACTGCAGTAACTCCTTAAAATTTAGCTAAGGCGTTACTGCACTAGTCATATGAGCACTTCATTGGAATGGATCTCCTAACCAAGTGTCGCCCCAAAATTTCACCTGTACAAATGTCCGAAGCAACTGGTGGTGACAAACGTGCAGCTGCTCATCCGTGCAGCGCGATCTCAGTGGGATTGCCTTATGCCGGAACCACACAATATAATCTCATGCGCACCTTACAAGAGGACGTTCCGCTCGCGCGTCCTATCAAACATAGTAGTTTCCAGGGGTATCTTGGATGTTGAGTCTCAATGTCTCATTGTGTAACCGGTACGACGTTCGACCTGAACATCTGCTCATCAGCTGAGCTTGCGATTGTGCAGTGTGGCTGCGGCAATAAAAGCTGCAACAGCCGGGGAAAACTGCGAAGACCACTCAGCAGCCCCCCCCCCCCGTATTACTACTACCAAGTAACGACCATACATGTACGTTACGCATTCTGAAGTCTCTCCACATTTACCTCCAGTCCCCCCTCAGCTCCAACCCCCCCCCCCCTCACCATTGCAAATTTCCTAATGCCTCCACTGCAGCTAATGTGGCAACTGATGACCTGCGTCATAGCGTATAACTTTATATACCGAGTGAGGTATTTTACCGCCGCCAATGACATCGCTTACCTAGGTGATCAAATGAACTAGCTGAAGTATGATCTACAGGGATACAAGAAAGTTCCAGAATAAGAACCGTCAATGAGCAACTTTTTCCGAGGATAATTGCACCATAATTAGCTCTTGCGGATGACGGCTACGTCAGAGACACGTCTCGAAGTATAGCATTTTCAAGTACATCCGGTGTCTACTTCAGGCAAAATCATTAATATTTATTTTCCACACAGCTTGGCGCCGCGGGAAAAAAGATGTCCAAGCTTTTTTTTTAGCAGTGGCGGCGAACGGAAATTTGCTGTGCAGAAAAACGGTTGGAGTATAATGTGGAGGAGCTTCACAATAGATGCATACATGTATGTTGGTCACATGGTACCAATATTGGGGATTGTGGTTGAGAGGGTTCTTGGCTAATTATTAGGGAGGGGCCCAAGCCCTCCAACCCCCCTCCCCCCTGGTGCCGCCAATGTCATTTTCATGTGAATTGGGTGGGCCTAAATCTTTCGATTTCTCGATCAAAGATTAAACAGGCAGGTTTAAGTATATTCTGTCTACGCAGCACAAGGCAATAAGGTTAGTTAACATTATTTACAATTAAAGAAGGGAGCGTTAATACTCATTTTTACCATCATTTTGGGTGGACGGATACACAATTATCAGAGTAGTTATAAGAATATACCGGCTCAAAGGAAAAGCTGAAACACACAGACGTTCAATTTAGACACAGTGCGTCAATATATAAATTTGAGCTTAAGCCTCTATACGTAGCATATGTATAGAATCTCACGGTCAACGACCACATGGTCTCTCGAGACGGTAAAAGGAAGGCACTTGCATCCTTATCATTACAATATATCAATTTTCTGGAACACTTCTGGCATACGACCGCAGCAAAAATTCGCTAGCCAAGATACGCCTGGAATATACCAAAGCTCAACGACGCGCAAGCTGAGCATCCTCTCAAAAGTTGTGCGTATGAGTGTATAGTGTAGCCCGGCATAATGCTCTCGGTAACATAATTATGAGGGCTGTAATTGTGTGAAGGAAATAGCGGTGTGCGTACGGCGACACGAGAGAGTGTCCTGAGCGTAACATGGAGTTAGTGGCCAGCGACCGCGACGCTGAGGAGCCTCTGCTCTCGCTGTGTACACGAAAATCAGGGAAGAAACTCAGTTATTGCACCACACATGATGTGATTACCATTTTAAAGCGTGCAATACCTTGAGGTTTGGCTGTGTTTTGCTAGAAATAAGAGAAGTAATACTGTGATATATTAAAATACATATGCGAGAATATGTAGCTGGGCAGATATGATTATAAAAAAGCGTCAGCGACTGGCCAGCGACAAGACTTGACAAGTCTGGGACTTTATACAGGTCCGTTGGCTTCGGCCCGTTTAATCGAGATGCAGTCGTTCACCCTTAACCATAAACGGAAGGGTCAAAATCATATATCTCGTAAGATTATCATTGTTTGAAACGTAAATACGAGGCGACACTCAGGAGAGATATGGTTAATCCATTACCCATGAAACTTCCAATGCTATCGGGTTGCTTTTAACCCTTCTTTTAACCATAAAATGAGGTGAAGCCGTGGTTCCTTTCTGAAGTTCCGGAAAAGTCAAGCTTAAGAGAGTGAGTTTAACAGTGGACCCGCCATTAATAATAACACCATTAATACGCGAGGGCCTTTTCTCTCACCTCACCCTTAGACCTTATTCTCCAACCTTAGTTCTAATAAATTGCTTCTGCCTCTAAACATAAGCCCGATTCTAAATAATTATTATGATAAATTTGTTTCTTTTTTATTACTGTTTGAACATTTAGTATAACTCAAAAGTACTTTTTTCGCTCCTGTTCTTCCAACCATGTTCTAGTACCAAATAAGTTACACTTCTCATTTAAATTTCGTTCACTAACCAAAGCTACCTCTTCTGTTGCCATAAATAAATTCTAACTTATCCATATAATCCATTTCAGTTATCACTAACCTGTCTCTTCCCTTGAAATACATGTTGTAAAATACCGTTTTCAATAATTCTGATACCTTACTCAATAAAAAATTACTTTGCATACTTGAGTTTTGTCTTCATGGCCCTGATGACCACCACACTTGATGCTCCAATATCCGCAGAGAGTTGTATGCACCGCTGTGCATACCGGAGCACCCAGTATACACCTATACACCCAGTATACACCAAGTATACCGGAGCACCAAGTATACCTCCAGACACTATTCTCCACTTGATACATTCCTCCAATTCCAATACAATCCTCCAATCCAATTCCAATTCCTCAAAACAGTGACGGACGAGGCGTACAGAAGCGATAAGAGAACAGCATCTTTCCAACATTAGGTAAGATAGCTGGCAGAAGACGAACAAAAGACGTTTATTTATCTCGTCTGCATGCAGTGCCCAACATATTAGGTAGTGGTGCAGCACTTTGACGCATTCATTCCTTAATAAAGATAGCATTCTTAAAGCTAACATAAGGGAGAAGATTTACTCTACTAGCCTTCATTAAATTTCAGAAAAAAAAGATTTAAAGTTAGCCTGTAGATTGATAGTAGTTTGCAGTCAGTGTTCACCGGTTAGATATTGTACAAATAAGACAATTTTGCCCAGATATACAAATTTAACATTTGTTATTCCATATGCCACAAGAGAAAAAAGATGCAACTTTTTGAAGAAAAAAAAATGACGGATACAACGGCCCCTTCACCCGGCATTGACGAATTGAAGTTGACGCAATGACTCCAAACAGGTGACGCACCCACCTCTGCTGGTTGTCTATCCAGTCAATGTACGACAACTGCCTGCCCCGTTTGTAACATGAAATCCAGAAATATATCTTCCGGAAAATGCGATAGATCTTAGAAAAGATAAAAAGACCCTAGCCAGCAATGACACTAATTGCTTTACAGAAGAATATTCCCAGCTCACTTATTTAAAATGGCATTGGCAGGCAGAACGACGGTCGCACTTCCGCCCTCGTATTAATCGGCCACGCAAAAAGCTTGTAATTTGCAGCGGATGAACCCCTCACATCGCTGTCACACTGCATTAAAACAGTCTTACCACGCGCTTCAAAATTACACTAACATCGACTACAGTGAATCTGAATCTCACCGATTCAAAAGCCTACAGCACTCACTGCGATGCAAGCATCATTAAGATTGAAAATTTCGCATATATTGTATTATAAGCTCTTTGGTCCACCAAGAAGACTGAAACATAGACGAGAAGAAACCCAACGTGAGTTATTGGGACGATAACTTAGCTTAGTTTTTTTTTACAAAGATCGACGCCAAGGGCGCTCCCGTCGCTTTAAAGAATATAAAAATAAGTCATATGGCCTAGTTAATTTTCCTGGTAGATTAGATAAATACGAGTACAGCGGTAAACTGCTTGTAATGATAATCACATTTTGTAATGCTGTTAATTAATGTAAAGTCACGATTATCTATTTTACCATTAAATTTTAGGCGTTGCAAGGACCGCCGCAGAAAAGCTCAGGATCTACTTCAAGACCTCGGCTTTTCGTGCAACATTTTCGATTGGCTTACAACAATCTAGTTGTATTTTTCGCATCTTTATGATGATAGAAATACAAATTAAGAGCTCGTGGAGCATACTAAGTTATAGAGCAAATTAATTAAATATTCTGTTCATTAACTTTTAGGCGTTGTTTTGCAATCATGATTTTTTTGCAGCTTGATCTTGGGTTTCTCCTACCCCTCAAAAAAAAAAAAAAACAACTCCATATAAGCCCTAGGTTTTACAAACAAGAAGTGTTTTGAACAATGGACACCAGAGGGCGACGAAAATCGGGAATACAATTCTGCCCGTAGTTTCCGCTCTGACTGTATTCTAAGTTCATTGGTCGGACCGCTGCTTAAATAATTACCTGTACTGCGGATTGCGGATTCCAGTTCGGACCGCACGGCGCAGAGGCAGCGTACGTAAGCTGATAAAAAATCGGTTGACCGCAGAGAAAGTCCGCCACAGGCCGACCTACCTGCCTCCACCGCAGCTTATTTTAGAACATCATGAATGGCAAGGGACGCTAGAGTGCACTCGCTGCCTTCGTAACAAGTATTAGGTAGAGTTAAAGAACAGGGCTGTCGGCCCTCCGGCCATTGCTTACTCATATCGTTGGGCTGCTAGGGGCCGCAGCGGCCCAGCTCTAGTATCAAGCTTATCACTGTATGGTCCAGTTAATTGCAAGATCGATGCTTCAAGCAATACTATATGTCTACAATGTTGATCCTAGGTGTCCTGGAGAGGCTTGACTCTATCTTTTCTGGTTACTTTCTTACATATGGGTTCTTTCTTTTGATGTTTCCTACAGGTAAAGGTAATATCAACTTGATCGCATCACACACACTAGTCCGTGCTCCAGATATTGGCCAACTGGCCCCAAGGGAGTAAGTACAGCTGCAGCCGACCACAGATCGTCAAGAGCACTGGGAGAGAAAGTATTTATAGCCAAGTAACATAGCCTGAGCGAGACACTGTTAACTGTGAACATATGCAGCCATTAATGACCTTGGCTTCTGGTACTGTTCAAACCCTTCACCGGGCAAGTATGTATACACAATTTGTGGTGAAATCTGCAATGCTATTCCTATCAAGCCGTTTTTCAGCCTCTCGGTAAAGAGTTAAACCTCTTAAAGCCCACAAGGAACAGCACAGCCCATTTCAACCCGTGCTTTTAATAAAAGAAACCTACCGGTATTATCGATATAAGGACTAACATGTTTACACGCGTCTCGCTTAAAGGGTAACGTGCATGCGATGCGTTCCAAATGTTATTGGAACGAAAAGGACATGGATAAATTGTGAGTGAAAGTTAGTATCGTTTTCTTCGTAGGACTAACACTACGTGGAACATTAGTCACATGATTAAATTTCTGTAATATATGCACGTTAAGTTAATCTAGTTGGCAATGACAACTAACGGATTGAGTCTTATACAGAATACTCTACTGACATTCGAGAATACTGAAATTAGTTTTTTTCATGGTTTGAAGCAATTTCTCATACATACAGCCGTGATTCTGCGACTTGTACGACCTATTCCTGGCACCTATTGTTAGTCGAGCCTAAAAGACAGAAAATAGGGACTCGTAGTTTACAGGTCATTTCTGATAATGGTTCACTTCAGAACAAACTGTTATGCGGAGAAAATATTAGTATGGACAAAAAATAGAGACAACTCGTACGTACAAGTTTGAAGTTATTTCGACGCTCGTCCATACTTTTATCCGAAAAAAGAAATCGAAATAGCTTCTGAAACGCCCTCAGATTCTGCTGGGGGTAGAAAGACTTGTTAATTCCTATGCTTTATTCTACTAATTACGTATTTACCTGAGTTTTCTAGTACTTTATGTAGAAGCATCGACTTTCGAGGAACTACACGAAAATTGTACTAATACATGTGTTGACTATTAGACATAACCCCTTACGTTTACATCTCATCTGTATCATCCAGAACTATCAAAAAGGTACAACTGATTTTATCAAATATTCAGTATAACGAAAAAGTCGCCCCTGGTCATTATACCTATGAATTTTTTTTTCGAGCTTAATTTTCGAGGCATGTTAAACTTAAAGAAAGTTTAACTCGTATCAGTTCCGAAATCGGGTCGCGACTCCAGTAGTAAGAGTATTGCATTCTTCAAAGATTCTGAATCATGTATTGAGAGAGACAAAAATTCCAAATGATGCAAAAAATTTACTTGTTGAAGATTTTGGTGAAGCACAGATATTAGAATGAATAAAAACTTATAAGCTAAATGCATTTTTCATTCATTCATGCTTGAAACTTTTTGTTTTTCATTCATAGCAAGACTTTAACATGGATAGCGCCCCATGAAGATAGTACGGCCATGGTTTCAAGCTACTGTGTAGTGTAGACTGATTGTCTGAACTTCCGCTGGCAGAAGCAACGTTTAGAGATAAGGCTGGAGCTAAGCACCATTTAACTGATAGTGTGTATACAATTCTCATTCCAGTGAGTTGGGGCGGCAACATTATCGACGGTATCACGGGGTAATTGTTGATATAAGCACGCAATACGTTATTTCATTTACTATGGAAACTGATGTGCTTGTCCGTAAGCAACTGACGGCGAAGAATTCTAGGAAGCGTGCTTGGTCCAATTCTGCTCATAATTTACATAAATGATCTTGATTATAATATATGCAAGGAAATAAGTAAACTTACAGATGACAATAAACTATGTTATCCTGCCAGGAAAAGATTTAAGTTCCAACATGACGTTGGCCACCTCATGGAATCAACCACAACGTGCAAGATGAGCTTTAATGTCGACAAATGGTCGGTAATCCAAGTACAAGCGGAGAAATTCTCAACCCACTTGAAAATGAACGGGTCAGAATTGGCAGCTGTAACCCAACGGCGTAACCTGGGAATAACTGTTACAAATAAACTACAAGACAGTCACAAAGGTGTGAAAATGTCAACTCTCTCCCGTCCCAACTACACAGTTTGTTGTCTATAAGCTCCGCATGTCAGCGGCTCTTGATTGTGCTTGCGTGCAATCAAGATCGTATCTTGGGGATGGACTCCTCACCCCNTTTCTCTTTTCTCCTGTCTTCTATATCCTACTAACATAATGGCAATAGCTCATAGAGTGCCGGGGCGTATGTTCCGGTGTCTCTTTGGGAATGGGCCTATTGGTTCGTCTACTGCCGCTTATCTAATCTAATCTATATAATAATTCACGTCGTGTTTTTATTTATTTATTTATTTATTTATAACTATATTTATATCTTTCCTGTCACGCTCTATGGGAATAAGATAGGAGAAAATTCAGGTGCCGAAGATGGTATCTTGGATACGGGGGTCGCACTTGGGTGCTTCAGCTGAGGGACCTGAGGTCGCCTGCATGATCGTGTCTGGACATGTTCATTGTTGCTCCGGAGATGTCACTTACCTACGCCTCATAATATCTGTCCAATTTTTTACGCGGAATTCTGAATTTTCATTAAAGAAGCCTTCTGAACAGTAATAAGCACAGGAGAGAGTGGAGGTTTTCCTGAGGTTCCAATTTTGTGCCGTCATTTATAATGACGGCCCGGGCCACTAGTGTTAGGATTAAACATACACAACTGTCGCTAAATGTTAAATTTCGGGAATGATTGTCAGCTGAAAACTTCATAGGTTGACCTGCGGTTGGTGATAGAATGAATGAATATTATAGCCTGTCCGGGGCTGCAGAGTGTGGCATAAGAATGGATGTTGCCTCAGCCGGTGGCTGCAGAGTGTGGCATAATAATGGATGTTGCCTCAGCCTGTCCTGTGGCTGCAGAGTGTGGCATAAGAATGGCTGTTGCTTCATCCTGTGGCTACAGAGGGTGGCATAAGAATGGATGTTGCCACAGCCGAGATGTCTCTGACGCGCTCGGCTGCTGCATCCACCGAAATAGCAGGCGCTCTCAATACTCTGCTTCCGCCCGTCTCTGTGATGTTCACCACTGCACCATCTCTGTGATGTTCACCACTGCACCATCTCTGTGATGTTCACCACTGCACCATCTCTGTGATGTTCACCACTGCACCATCTCTGTGATGTTCACCAC